>OVAP01002801.1:0-16418 GCA_900406295.1 Aurinia saxatilis
TATACTCCTCCAGGCATGACTCGAGCATTTCTTTGCTTGTGCTTGTAATATGCCACCTCTTGGAAAGTACTTCGCTTTATACACCTGAGTTAGAAGCAAACTAGGATTATTCAACATTCTCCATCCCTGCTTTGCTAACATAACTATATTGAAATCTCTTAAATCTCGAATTCCTAAACCCCCATTTTGCTTTGAATTGGTTACCTTTATCCATGATACCCAAGGTATTCCTTCTGTTCTCTTTGTTTGACCACTAGAAATTTCTCATTGAAAATACCATCTGATTGGTTATTGTTTAAAAAAACTTTAAAAAATGAATTACACATGATACAGTGTTTTATAAATTTTTGTAAACTAAATAAAAAATATTGCATAAACCCATTTAATCCCATTTTTTCATATATCTATTTTATCTTATATAGAATTATGAAAGATGTTCACAATTGTTCCAGACAAAGACATTTGCAGCTAATAGGTTTAGCGTAAGATGAACTTTCATAGTTGCATCCAACCTATAAATAGATTGACTGAATATTTATGTCTACCACCAACTCTAATTATCTAAATGTGTGCCATAGCAGAACATTCAAAAAATGAAGCTGGTTTATTAACATTTAAAGCCACTGGTAATTAATTAAGGATTTTATTTTATGTGGGAGTGAGAGTAGTTTGTCACTGGTCAATGATGAGGTGGAGCCGATCACGTTATATGTTTGAGAGAACATAATTATAATACAACAGAATGATGGACTAGACCTACATATTACCTAACTAGCTATAACTTACCCTATTTTTTGTTTTATCTCTCGAATTAATCAACTGAATAACTCTACAATACCACCTTTTGTATATTACAATTCGATTTAGAAAATCCTTACACCAAAAAAACTTTGGATTGCTTATAAGTTCTTGAAAGTCTTTGCTTACTTGTTGAATAAAAAGTTTTCACCAAATCAAATTTATATGGTTTGGGATTAATTGATACAGACCGAGGCTCAAATCCTAAGCCCTCAAATTTATCACATAACAAATAATTGTTCTTCCTCTGGCCGACGAAAAGCATATATATTTACTGAGACATTAATGTTGTTGTAGCCACAATACAATACGATATAACTCTATCAATTTGAGATTATTGATAGGACCACTCTAATGTTTTCAGATGACATACATATAATTTTTTTTTTTCGTATGCTTTCAATGCAAAATAATATGTTTCTTTCACGAAATTGACATTTGAACACATGAGATGGAATGATGATTTTGCTTGCTTTATGTATAAGGCCGAACATGGTTAATCAAACTTGTACATTTAACATAGTTTTTTTCGGTTGAATTTTTGGTTTTTTGGTTTTTTGGTTCATTTATAAATTTCATAACTATAAAAACCAGTTTTTTGTTTTTTATTGATATTGGTAGAGTTTATATTATCTATAGACTCAAGCCTAACCTAATTAAACCCTCAGGAAGTTTACATCACAATCCTACTATTTATTCTCTGTTTGGCCAATGAGGTGCCTATCTCTATTTAAGACCTCTAGCAGTTTACATCACAAAACCCATTACACTCTTCTTTTTGCTTTGCCCAATTAAATGAGGAGCCCATATGCTTTCACATTTAGACATTGATGTTGTGTCCATATTACGACATACCTTTATCAAATTTTGAAACAAAGAATGGAAGAATCAACCATAATTTTTTATTGAACCCAAATGATACCTATCTACTCCCAACTGCTGATAATATTTTACACCAAGTGTAAGTCATATATCGTCAAAGTCTTTGAATAAAGAAAATATAATTTCACTTTAAGGTACTATGCTAAATTGCTAATTATATTTTTATCTCTTTTAGTGAAGATACATCATCAGCCACATGTGTATCACATAATTCTAATATGTAATTTTGATAAATAATTAATTAATATATACTTCAAACATTAGTTACATGTTTAGTTTCAGTACATTTATGTACAAAAGAAATTTCAAAAGTCATTTATGATATCAATTCTAAAAAAGTAAAAATCATATTAATATTCAATATTAAAAATATAAATTTAAATACTTTTTATTAAGAATAATAGGGAAAGTAGAAAATCAAATAAAATCTGTAAATAACCACTTATTTCCATCAATTTTACAACCTCAAAATTCCAATATTAAATCATGTAATTGGGAAGAGAGAAAAGATATCTTGAAACTTCAAATGATATTCTCTGATAACAAAAATATCTAATCGTGTGAAACATATTAGATATTTTACAAAACAAAAATATTAATCATCAATATAAAAAACTTGACAACTATTTCACAATTAATGGTTGTTAAAAAAACACTAAGTTAATTGTAAATAATATGTTATATTTATAAACATTTGATTGTTTTATATTACACAAATCATAAACTATTAAATTAATGAAGGTTCATATCAATATATTTAAATATTACGATAAAAGAAATTGATTGAAAGAACCAAAATATAATAATATCAGTCTATTTGATATGTATATATTCATATATCAATACACTGTTAATACTCTTTGGTTATATGAAACAAAATAGAAGAGAAAAAAAATCTTCAAAACTCAGGGAAAAAATATAACAAAAATAAATGAAAGATGACTATAGAGACAATCAATCTTTTGAAGTCCGAGATGACATATATTGAACAAAATTAAATAGGTCAAAAATGGAAAATTTGATCTTAAAAATAACTACAAATTAATATCAAAATGATTAGTAACTATTTTTAAATTTTCATGAAGGTAACAAAATAAACAATTATTTTAATTTTTAATAAGATATTAGACACCGTAAAGATAATTAATTATCTTATCAAACCCAAATGATAACCTATTGACTTCACCAAAATTTATATCAATAAATATAGAAATTAAAATTATAAGTAAACAAAAATCATGATCGCAAACTAAAACAGTGATTAAAAATCTTAGCAAAATCACATGGGGTAGATATAATGATAAACATTTCTACTATATAAAATTTACAGTCATACAGTACACTGTCAAATAGTAGATTATAAAAATTATGGATCATAAAAAACTTTAAATAACATGAGAAAAAATGTTCTAAAACTATACTATAATTACCAAAATATTTGCGGATATTGTTATCTCAAGAACAAATCGAATGAGAAAAAACAAAATTAACACTATAAGTTATTCATCATATTACATTTTTTTTTTGTTTTGTCATCTAATACTATTATAGAATTAATAGCAATGAAATCTTAAATTTCGAAATTAAAAAAAATCAGCAGATAACATATGTCTCGGGATGCCAAAAAAAAGAAGAAGAGTAAAGCGGAATCAACCCAAAATTATAACAAGAAGTAAAAATCGAAAACACAATTTTCATCAACACTGAACTACTTTAAGGCTTTAACTAATGTAGAATCAAATTAAACCTCTAAATAACGACTGACAATTCTTCCTATAAAGCTACTAAATCGAAAAGTAATTAAAAATCAGAACAAATCTACTTTTGTAATCTTCTTCCGGGAAAAGATATTTGTGTTACATTCATATATCTTTTTCTCTTTTTAGTGCCTTTGTAAATAAAAATCTCAATCACACTGAGCAAGTGGGGGAAGAAGAATACAAAGGGACCAGTCAACAGACTACGACGAACACGTCTTTCACAGTGTTGATCATTCCTTTCCTCTCTCTAATTGCATGGGATGTGACTAGTGACTGCACACTCTCCAGTCTTCTCTATGTTATCTTCATTTCTTGTTCTCCACAAGGCTTATCAAAAGCACAAACACATTTTTTAGCTAAAAGATTTGGATGTCCGAGGATTGATTACACGTTTGAAGTCTAGAGTTTCAAGAAGATATTCGGATGTACTAGGAATTTTTTAAAATGTAGGGATGTTTAAGAATACAAAATCATCTTTTCCTGATTACTAAAAACTAACAAACTTTCAAGAAGTGGATTGTGTTTGGTGTTTTTTGTTCCTTTCTTATATTATAAAAAAAGTTTTGTTTGCTGGAGTTCAGGTTCTTAAATAAAAAACCGTCATCTTTTCTAAGAAACACTCGAATCTAAAAGAGTGAGATGTTTTATTCATTTAGAAAGACTATTTTTTTTTATTTGTTTGCATATAGTACTTTGTTAAAATTATTTGTACTAAACAGAAAAATATAAGGTGGAGAGCGATATTGATATTATTATTATTTTATAATTTCTTTTCGCTTCACAAACAAATAAATCATGTGATCGATTTAATACAAAAAACCCAACAAAATTCTCGAAAAGACAAGTCAAATTTTCGTTAAACACATAACACACTAACACAAATTAGCTCAAAATTAAGTGAACATACATTATAATCTTCATTTTAACTAAGTAAAACAACTTCATTTAAATTCTACCCATCATAATTCATCTTTTGATAATTATAATTGATCCCTACTCAACCTTCCTACTTGTTTGACAAAAAAATAAACATCATATGAAATGCATAAGCTGATATAATTCATCTTTTGATAATTAGAATTAATCCCTACTCAATCTCCCTATATATATATATGTTCAACAAAAAGAAGAAGAGAAAAAATCCTTACTCATTATGTCACCAAAAAAGGATGCATGCACACATCACATATAAATCTTCAAGGTGTGGCTACTTACTGATTCATGAATCAAAACCGCGTACTTAACCAATCTACTACTATTCAGATGAAAAAAATAACTACCTAGCTTGACCAAAACTTCCAAAACTATAGTCAAAGTTTAACCTCAAACAGAAACCACAAACTCTTTTTTACCATAACATAACCAAGGACCAAGAGAAAATAAAAGAATCTTACTTACATCACTATCAAACCTCCATTATANATATGTTCAACAAAAAGAAGAAAATCCTTACTCATTATGTCACCAAAAAAGGATGCATACACACATCACATATAAATCTTCAAGGTGTGGCTACTAACTGATTCATGAATCAAAACCGCGTACTTAACCAATCTACTACTATTCACATGAAAAAAATAACTGCCTTGACCAAAACTTCCAAAACTATAGTCAAAGTTTAACCTCAAACAGAAACCACAAACTCTTCTTTACCATAACATAACCAAGGACCAAGAGAAAATAAAAGAATCTTACTTACATCACTATCAAACCTCCATTATAAAGAATTACAAAAATCATTACTTTAAACAAAACTTTAAACAAAGATAAATAAATATATATACTTTTGTTTAAAGGAAGACTTTTGCTTTTACAAAAGGAAATAAAGACATAAAGGGATTTGTCAATTATTATTATTATTATATTATATATTACTATAAACATATAATTTTGTATGCATGTGTGTATTGACTCAGACCATAACTCAAAAAAGACCTCGTCCCTTCAATTTAGTCTGCTGCTTGACACGGCACTCTTCTTCTCTCTTCTTATGTAATTTCATTATACTTTTAAAACCAAACTCGGTCATGTAGACTTCGTCACAGACCAATTATAAATATTCAAAACTCAACGATTTATAATCGACTGTTTATCTCCAAAAGTCTGTCACTTTTACATAACACTCCCATCTCAATTATCAAAAAAACCAAAATTCTTCCTCCAGGTTTTTTCTTCAACAACCCTTAAGATCTTTTGCACGAACTACCTCTAAAGATTGAGTTTTTCTCTTGACCCAGAAGAAAAAAGATTGACCCTTTAAGTTGGATTCTTTTGAAGTTATTATTATGCTCAAGATCTTAACTGAAATTCTAGCTTTTTATCACCATTTCTTGTTTCTATTGTTTGATCTACGGTGGTTCTTCAAGAGAAGTGTTGTGATTTTACAAGAAGAATCCAATTTAATAACTTCATAAGGGGGTAAGTCCAATTTTTTTTATTGGTTTAGGCTTTGTGTGCTTAAGAAACTTTCCTAAAGGAGTCTTTTTTGTATTTGTGGAAACTTGCAGAGTTTAGAAAGTTGTTTTGTTTATAGATGGGAATTGATATTACTGAACGGAAGAACTTACCTCAGTCCTTCAAGGTTAGTTTTTTTCTAATCAAATCTCTTGTGATTGATTTGTGTTGATTTTTGTGCCTTATGGTTTTGTGTTGTTTCTGTTTACAGATGCACGGTGGTATGTGCTTGGAATTGAAGAAATCAGTTGATAGAATCATGAGAATCATATCTGATATAGAAGATTCTAGACCTGGATCTTCAGGGATACAGAGTCTCTGTTCTCTGCATAAAGCTTTGGATAGAGCTAAACTGCTTCTTCAGTATTGCAGTGACTCTAGCAAACTCTACATGGTTAGTGAAAAATAGAAAACTCAACTTTGTGTTACATTTTTCGATAGTAACATCCGCCTTCTAATGCGATACATACTTGGATGCTTTGATCTTTAGGCAGTAACAGGAGATGCTATACGGTCAAAAGGTACTATAGCAAAGAAAGCGTTAGAACAATGCTTAACAGACATTGGGAGTATGGTACCGACAGTTTTAGCTATCAAGGTTTGTACCAAACTATGCTTGAATACGTTTTAGGAGTACATATTACGGGATTATTTATACGAGTTTTTGTTTGCAGATAAATCAGATAGTCCAAGAACTTAAGTCAACCGTCTTGACACTAGACTCAGCTGAAGAAGAAGCTGGGAGAGTTTTTAGAGAATTGATGAAACGGAGCACGACTTCCTCGGATTCTACGGATGAGATTAGAGATTTTCATTCCGCTGCGTTGAAGCTCAACCTTTCAACACCTGAAGCCATTGAGGTAGAGAAAAGATCCTTGAAGTTGCTTGTGGAGAGATTAGGGGAGTGTCAAGTGAGCAAGAGACAGATTCTGAAGTATCTTTACTGTCTCTTGAGAAAGCATGAAAAAATCATTCATAGGGATTACAAAGAGAGCTCTTTTCCGCAGCATCATTATGATATTAATGATGTTTGTGCTGGTGCTGCGGAAGCCGGGTGTTCTGAGGAACGTGATGTGGGATTTCCCGAGCAGTTTAAATGTCCGCTGTCCTTTACCGTGATGTATGATCCTGTCATCATCTCTTCAGGACACACCTTTGAGAGGATGTGGATTCAGAAGTGGTTTGGTGAAGGTAATGACTCATGTCCCAAGTCTAAGGAGAGACTAGATGATTTCGCTATGAAGCCGAATGTTGAGATGCAGAGACAGATATCGAAATGGTGCGCAAAGCACGGTCTTGATGATGTTCAAGATCCAGCAATGAAGCACACAAGGACTTTGCCTAACATTGACTTCTCTGTCTCCATTGCTAGTTTTACGAGTTCTCTGTGTGATATCCCAGATCTCAGCTGCTTCTCAATGAACTCGAGTTTTACCTCAATGGATTCTCCATCCTACTCTAAGGTGTCAAGAGGTACTTACTTTACGCGAATGCAAACGATAGAGTCTGAAACAGGCAGTGGTACCGCAGATTCTAGTTTCACCGAGATAGAGGTAGAGTCACTATGTGGACTCAGCAGCCTTCCATGGGATGAACAGAGTAAGGTTATCGAAGATGTTATCAGTCGGTTTCAGCACAATACTCAGGCTTTGCGGTCTATCTCACCGAGTAAATTTCTTGAGCCTTTTATCACATATTTGAAGAATGCTCTCGAAAGAAATGGCGCTGGGGGAGAGATAACAAAAGGTGGATTGGATTTGTTATTGGATTTCCTCAGCAAAAACAGGAGGGCTATAGAATCTTTGCAAGAAGATGTTTTAAAAATGTTATCGGTCTTTCTGGAGTCTGAGGGAGTAGCAGAAGAAGCTCTGAACATATTCGAGGTTCTCTCTAACCACCCGCACGGTCCCTCCAAGATAACTTCAACAGGCTCTCTCTCTTCCCTTATGAAGATAGCTGAGTCTGGAGCAGAACATATCCAAGAACAAGCTATGCTCACACTCAAGAACCTGTCCTCAAGCACTGAGATTTGTCTGGAAATGGTATCTCTCGATTTCGTCCCCAGGCTCACATTTTTATTACAACAAGACGCTTTCTCCCAACAAAACGTTTTCAGCAAAAACTCCATCATCATTCTGAGAAACCTTTGCAACACAGAGAAAGGTCGGGTTTGTGTAACCGAAACCCCCGGATGTTTAGCTTCCATAGCTGAATTACTCGACTCAAATGTTCCCGCGGAGCAAGAGACTGCAATCTCCATCCTCCTCCAGCTCTGTGTGGAGAAGATTGAGTATTGCTATCTCGTTGTGAGAGAAGCAACTGAGATTTACTCATCTCTTTTAATGATTTCCAAGAACGGAACCGAGGAAGCGAAGGTAGGTGCATCAGAGTTGCTTAGATCTCTTGAAGAAGTAAATTTGGAAACAGAAGAAGAAGAACAACAACAAGAATCCTACAGACCAGAAGATGAAGCAACTGCAATCACTCCAGAGGTTGTTGTTACTTCAGTTGCTCATGAAGAACCTATAGTAACAACACCATCTTCAAAGAAGTATGGTCGCTTTAGTTTCAAGTTCTCCAGTCTCAAGAAGAAGATAAGTAGATAAAAGTATTAAGTTTTTGCTAGGCTGTTCTTTTAACTTAATGGTTTTTGAGAAGTTTGAAAATTCTTTTTGGTTCTCTGTATTGTTGACTTAGGTTATGTATGTGTTGATTTTATTCAAAGGGACTCCATTAATGTAATTTGATAGGGAAAGGATTGTAATTTGTAATTTGTAATTTGTAATTTGTAATTTGTTTTTGCAGTTGTAAATCACTGAATAATAAAAATGATTGTATTGTGAAAAATATGATAATATGCTACAATGTACAATAAGGAATTGTTATGACCACAGGAATATATTTATATATATTTATCTCTATATAATTGTATGAAGATATATAGTAAGATTGAAAGATCTTTGGATTGGTTTCCTCTTGTCTTTCTGGTTCAAATTTGAGATAACATAAGATAAATGGATAAGGTTTTCTCAGTGACCCTTATCCTTAATAGCTTTTACTTGTGGATGAAGAAATTGGAGACAGAATCAGTTCTGAAGTTGTTGTTGTAAAGACATTGTGAATGAGTTTCCCAGCTTGAAGATGTCTGGTCTCTCTACAGAAAAGAGAAAAAAAAACAAATTTAGGTGACTTAACAAACACGTTACAAGAATTTTGGAATAATGTAAGAGAAAGATTACTTACAATGCCTAGAGATGTGGTTTGGTTTGAGTTGATGACTGAGTAATCTAGAGATCCTTGTTGATGCTGATGTAATGGAAAAGACCGTAAACCCGCCATCATTGACTGCTTCGAGAGACCTTCTGAATGATCAGTGAAGTAAGCCTGCTTTGCTGATAATTCATTGAGATTAAACTCAAGTTCTGGATTAATGACAGAGAGTTTCATCGACAAGAACTCGACTTGTTGCTGCAAAGATTGGACATAGTTGATTATCTCATCGAGCATACCGGCTTTTCCAGTAACTTTGTCACATCCAGGAACAATATCTTGAAGACATTTCATCTTCTTGCTTATCTTTTCTCTTCTTGCCTACCAAAATCCACACAAAACTTCACTCAAAATCTCTGATAAATTTGAAACTTTATAAAGTGAATTTCTCTGTGTTATATAGTTTAATTTACCCTTTCTGCTAAGCTATGTCTGTCGGTGGCTTCACCTCTTCTAGCTCTCACATGAATGTAGTCTGGTTTCTGAATCTCTGAAGATGTCTCATTGTTGCTCACGTTTGATTTTCCTTTCATGCTTGACTCTGTTTCATCCTCTGCTTTGATCTTCTTCTTCTCTCTCTTTTCTGTCTTACCCTAAAACCAAAATTTCAAGAAACAATCAAAATCAAATGTTTCAAAAAACTATAACAAAAAACTACAAACCTCTGGTTTTCGCTTGTTCCGCAAGGCATTGACTCTGTTATCTTCATTGTTCTTGACTTGCTCCATTTGGAAACTACTTGTTCTGGAAATGCAGCCATCAATAGTATCGTAATCCGGTCCAAACTCTGGAAAATGTCTGAAACTCTGCAGCTCATCATTGTTGTTTCCAAAATAACTCTCAACTCTTTTGAGCTCTTCTCTCCCATCTGAGCCAAATACATGAAGAAACTCAGGTGGAACCATTTGTTGCTGTTGTAGCCAATTAAGTCTATCAAGTACAGACAAGTCCATGAAGAGAAAGGGTAAAAAAAAACTTAAAGACTCTTTGTGTGTGGGTTAAAGGAAGAGAGAGGAGGAGCTTAAGTTATATGTGTGTGTGTGTGTGTGTAGGAGAGAAAAGTAATCTATATGGTATAATTATTCTTAGCTTTAAATAGAAAGCAACATTGACCCACACACATGAGATTCGAAATCTAGTGAGAGAGTGACAAAATTGATAAAAGTGGAGGAGGTTGGGGACAAAGAAGGTGAGATGAAGGAAATTTGTGGGGTCTAAATGACATAACCTACCATGTGGTCATGTCCTTATGAACAATGAAGATGAGTGAGTCTCTTAAGTTAGTCATTTTTGTGTCTTTCTTTGGTTTTTTTTGCCCTTTCAAGTTTTTGAGAGGATCTTTCTTCCATTTGCCAACCACAAGTAAAGCCGACTTAGTTAAGTTAGATGTAATATGGACATTATAATCAAGTCCATCTAACTATTTTCTTTCTTAAAAATTGCGGTATGTTTTGGTAAAACAAAAATGTCTTTGGATAATGAGTATAAACCAACTATTATCATATGGTCTCTTCTCGGTCTTAATCTAGTTAAAGATTGAATGTGATATCGTGAATATCGATATTCATATGAATAATCAAAGTCCATCTAACTATTTTCTTTTAGAAAAACATGGTATGTGTTGCGATCCACAAATAAATCAACTATAGGATCATATAAATGTGTTGCGATTTTATATTTCGTAACGTTTATTTTCACTCCTCCGTGGTTAGTTCATGAATATTTATTTATCACATCGCAAAATAACTAAATTTAAGAGATAAGAATCACACAATAAAAAAAAATATTGGTAAAGAAAACAAATTATTGAGTTTTCGGTTAGACTGTATATAATTGTACCATGTTATCCTCTTTCTAAGAATATATTACTTGAAGAAAGAAAGAGTGTCTCTTAAGCTGAAGGTAGAGAATGTGGGGAATGTGAATAATGAATCTTAACTTGCAAATGAATAGAGACAATGGTTTGAATCATGATCGGTTTTGGTGAGTGATATCATTTTCATGTCTTGTTGTGAATCTATACGTGAACCTTGTGACGTATTATTACTAATCTTTATCCTACTTTATATATAAGAAAAATCATTAACCTAAAAAAAAAAAAGAAGATTCATTTTTCATCTTTCTCTGTCTTTTATACCTCATATTTCTTAATTTCACGACCGAAAATTTAGTGCAAAGTATTACACTTTATCCATTTAAATAAGATATATAAAATATTGTCCATCGAGGAGCCGTTTTGATTAATTTCAAGATGTGGAAAGAAAAAAAAAATTATATAACAGATGGAGACAGCATTTGTATGAATATATTTTAAAAAATTATAGTAGCCAATTGAACAGAAAAAATTCAAAAGTGATAGGGACAGAAAAAAATAAGAGATCTAAAGAAGAAAAATGGGTTTGAAGATAAGTGATAGGAAGGTAGGCGACACCATTGCTTTTGATCTAAGTGTTTGGTCCCAATATATATATATATATATATTTTTAATAGTTTTTTATATCTATGCATTATCTATACTACTGTGTGAGATCATTCAAGATAATCAATATTCAATACTATTTTGGAAAAAATTTCATTATGTTATGTATATATCATTGGAGAATCATTTGTGCCTCAAGTGTTCTTCTTTTCATTTGAGAAAAAACCATATAATATATGCATGATAGTGTTTTTTTGCCCATCCACTTCCCCAAAATCATGAATTTCATATGACATAAATTGATAGTCCCAATCAAGAATCATACAGCACTTTTTAAAACATAAATTATATATATTAAAAAAACCTCTTTAACCGAAAATTAATTAGTTTACACGAATTTGATCGGTTAAAAAATGAAAATTAAACCAAAACTAATCAAACAATTTTGTATTCTCTTGGCCATGTTGCATGGCCCATAAGTGTTTTGGACCGGACATGTTCAAAACTAAGAAATATTCCATCAAGTTGAAATTTTTGGATCAAAATACAATTTAAACCGGCCGGTTTATCCGATTCAAAATTACCGGTTCAACACCAATTTCTCATAAACACTCTGATTCAAAACGCGGGTTCGACTTGTCTGGCTCAAACGTAGCCACAACTCTCCTGCAACTTCACACAGCCACTCGGTGGGTGATGCTCTTTTAAGATTCCTCAAATTCTGAAAATATCTGTATCTCATTATTCTCTGTGAACCCATCGATGTCTGTTTCATGTGCTGTAACACCGTCTGTTAGAACAGAGTTATTCAAAAGATCAAACTTTCTTCGACCCAGTAAGATATCAAACAACACATTTCCATCAAATTTCATTAAAAAGTATAACACTTTATTGTTCAATCTTGCAAAATGAAGGAAACAAATGTGAAATGAACAGAAGGGATTTTGCAATTAGAGGAGGGATTGTTGCTTCTGGAGTTTCAGTCATGGGTCCTTCTTCTTCCTCTGCTTCTCAGAATGTTCAAGGTGAAGTAAAGTTTTTAGATTGTTGGTTAAAGAAATGTACTTTGTGTTAAAAGAATTGGATTGGTTGTTTAGGTAGTGAGAGGTTAGCTTTTAAGCCTGAAGGTTATAACTTTTGGAATTGGAGAGGTCACAAGATTCATTATGTTGTTCAAGGAGAAGGCTTACCTCTTGTTCTTATTCATGGCTTTGGTGCTTCTGTGTTTCATTGGAGGTACCCTTTTGATTTGGGAACATGTCTTATAAGTTTATAGTATGATTCATTGGGTTTAAAAGGTGTGGGAAATTTGTAGGTATAACATTCCTGAGTTGGCTAAGAAGTATAAGGTGTATGCTTTGGACTTGCTTGGTTTTGGATGGAGTGATAAAGCTCTTATAGAGTATGATGCTATGATTTGGACAGATCAAGTTATTGATTTCATGAAGGAGGTAGTGAAAGAGCCGGCGGTTGTGGTTGGAAATAGGTAAGTGAATGTTTGCTTTGAAGGTCTTTTGTGAATTCATTAGGGAGGTTGAAATAAGTTTTGGATGTTTTAAACAGTCTTGGGGGATTCACGGCTTTGACAGTTGCGGTTGGATTACCCGAGCAGGTCACGGGAGTTGCACTTCTAAACTCTGCAGGGCAGTTTGCGTCCGAGAGTAGAAAACGTGAGGAAGTTGATGAAAATGTGTTAACCAAGTTTATAGTTAAACCAGTGAAAGAGATTTTCCAGCGCGTGGTTCTCGGGTTCTTGTTCTGGCAAGCAAAGCAGCCTTCTCGAATCGAATCTGTCTTAAAGAGTGTAATGTCTTAAACTTTTGTTAACCTTTCTTCTTCATCTGCTTGTTACTTTGTACTCAATTTCTTAGTGAAAATATGCAGGTGTACATAAACACAGCGAATGTCGATGACTACCTTGTCGAGTCCATTTCAAAACCGGCAACAGACCCGAATGCTGGAGAAGTATACTACAGGTATACAAACACCCAAAAAGCTTCTCTGTTTTGATTCATTAAGGGACTTATAACTGATCTTTGTTTGTTAATTTCTTACAGATTGATGACAAGGTTCTTATCGAATCAGAGTAGATACACTTTAGATAGTGTTCTAAGTAAGATGAGTTGCCCGCTTCTATTACTTTGGGGCGATCTTGACCCGTGGGTCGGTCCAGCTAAAGCCGAAAAAATCAAAGCGTATTACTCAAACTCATCGCTCGTGCATTTACAAGCAGGGCATTGCCCTCATGACGAAGTCCCGGAAGCTGTAAACGTAGCTTTGTTGGACTGGTTGTCTAATGCCGTTTCAAAGCCATCATCATCCCCTCAAGTCATGGAGACGTAAAAGACTCTTTTTTGTAAAGGAAGTATATAGTTGTAGATACATTGTTACTCATTACAATTGCTGCTTCTTTACTTGTAAGTTGTAGTATAAACCAAGCGGAATCTTGAACCATCTGAAACCCACAATTATGAGTGGTCGCAAGATTTAAGTTTGCACTGTAAATCATAGTGACCTTTATTAGACTCAAACTGACAGCTGTTGGGGACTCCAAATTGGTCGATCAAATGTCAAACTCATCTACTTCCCTTGAATAAAAGTTATAAACAGGTGTTTATTACAAACATGTTTGTAGATAAGTAAAATGGAGAAAACTGGACGACGTTGTTCAACATAAATGAAAAAACTATTATGAAGGCATACAAATATATAAAGACTATTTAGACTAGTTCATGATAACAACTTTCACAAGGTCGAGAAAGAAGAAACCAAAGGCTCCATCCTCTGAATAAAATCTCGTATTTAGCTACTACTTACCGGCTTTTTCCCACCATCGTCTCCTGTTTTTTTCACACCATTGTCTCCTGTTTTTTTCACACCATCGTCTTTAGGCTTTTCCCCACTACGGCCGAGAGATAAACGCCCAGACAACTCCACAAGATCCACCCTCTTAAGCGTTGCAAGAATTAGGTGATGTAAATACAGAAGAAAGTCTTCAGACCGGATAAGAATCACGAGATATTTACCCAAAGAATCAGGAGAAACATTTGACAACTGTAGTAGGACGTGAGGACCAAGGATAAAGATAGCCCAATAGAAGAAGACAGAAGATATAACGCAAATGACAGTTAGAAACCACTTCACATGCGCAATTGCTGTAATGATGCCAAAAAGGAATGCCAAAGGCATGCATAGCAGAGCAACAAACAGTAAGGGCAAGGCCACGTTTAAAGATGAGCGGATGAGCTTTGGATCACCCATTTGCGCCCAGATAAGAGTAGCTATTGTTGCAAAAGAGCTTTGCATTGCCAAGGTGTCGACTAGCAAGAATATGAAGAGCGTTGGGTTATTGGCCAGTGTTGCCCTGCCCAAGTGTGGACCAGAGCTGTTAAAGCCACCTGGCATTGTAAAACCTGCAGCAAACGTCATGGTGGCTACAAGAGCTGCCACGAGTAGAAGAGTGTTGACGTAATCGTTCTTGGTGTCACTACTTGGATTTGATGGTTTTGTCATTGACTCTATTGGTTCTTCTAATATGTAATGAGTAGCGTATCGTAAGAGAGCCAGTGTCAACCTCTGTATTCCAAACAAGGGTCAAGCTATAACCAGTAATGTGGGATCAAATATATATAGGGAATCAGACATACCTCCTCATAAATGTATTTGGTTTTCACTTTTGACTCAGCAATATCCCGAGCTCTTAAGCCGTCCTTGTTTCGTAACTGCAGTATGTCTACATCCCAAACAAAAGTAGAAATGCAACTAGATTGACACTCTATGGTGGCAAGATGCAAAGGAGTGTTCCCATTCACATCTTGTCCAATACTCAGCGGTCTCGTTTCTTTATCAAGCATCCAAAATCTTACAAGGCGATGGTGCCCAAAAGCTGCTGCAATGTGGAGGATGTTCTGACCTTGTTTGTTACGCAAGTGTTTTGAATCTGGACAACATTTGAGAATCTCCCTCAATATTCTGAAGTGACATTTCTCAACTGCCAAATGGATTGGAAAAGATCCCTTTTTGTCGCATACATACACACTCTCTTTTGATCGTTCTAACATGTTGCATACACCTTCGTAAAACCCTATTTCTGCTCCAAATGCAAGACAAGTCCTTCCTTCTTCATCTCGGTCGTTAACAAGACTTGAAAACTTTTCAAGAATAACATCAAGCATCGCTGCAAGATCAATTACAGTATCAATTATGATACAACGACTGAAACATCATGATTACAAAAAAAAAATCATCATCCGGGTTTGAACCTGTGAAATGGTAAAAGTAAAACAAACCTGTACTCTTGGATTTCAAAGCAGCGTGTGCAAGATGTTTCCTCACTACCAACTGTGAATCTACTACATTAGACTCCGTCCCTTTATGGCCATCATCTCTTAGCATTGTTTCCACAAGGGACACTGATGCAGCTCCTCCAGTTTCTACAGCCATAGACAGGGGAGACGTTCCCATGTTATTTGTAAGAAACGAAGCTTGTCTGTTTTCCTCAACCAGACACAGAGCTATATTTTTGTTGCGTCTTTTCAAAGCAGCGTGTGCAAGATGTTTCCTCACTACTACATTAGACTCCGTCCCTTTATGGCCAACATCTCTTAGCATTGTTTCCACAAGGGACACTGATGCATCTCCTCCAGTTTCTACAGCCATAGACAGGGGAGACGTTCCCTCGTTATTTGTAAGAAACGAAGCTTGTCTGTTTACCTCAACCAGACACAGAGCTATATCTTTGTTGCGTCTTTTCAATGCCACGTGGAGCGGGGTATCTCCATTTGTGTCCTGTACAACATATTGATTCAGTCTCTCCTTACCTTTTCTAGACAGTT
>OVAP01002802.1:0-18348 GCA_900406295.1 Aurinia saxatilis
CTCTGTTTTCCATTTTTCTTCGTTTCCTTAATTAGCTCCATTTTGCTCCATGTCCGACACTATCCTGCCGAACATACATCATAATAATAATATATAGACTCTAAAAACATAAATAATTATACATTTATTAAGATAAAAACCGGTAAAATATGAGTTATATCACCAAGACCCACTTGGACGAACCTCCTCGATGGTTAACTCAGAGTTACCGACAGNCAAGACCCACTTGGACGAACCTACTCGATGGTTAACTCAGAGTTACCGACAGTTCAGTATCAATTATGCCCGAGGACTGTCATGTCCGACACTATCCTGCCGAACATACATCATCCTAACTACCATGCTCATTCCGAAATTCGTGCACGGTTAGCTCAGAATAATCGTCCAACTCAGTTTACTCGGTGATATCACCTTTCTTGGCCAATAATGCCCATTCAACTTGATTCCATGTAAGTCTCTTGACCATCTAGCTTAACTAGACTGATCAGACCCAGTATCCCGATCATTCAGCTTGAGTGAACTGATCCTTCTCGATGACCCACTTGGTCATTAGATCATTTACGTGATTCCTCGATCAATCTAACCATGACTCGGTCATTGCCTTTTCCATGTTTTGTAAGTATTTGTTTTATCGGTAGTTCCCTTTACCACCGATATCTGACCAACCCACATTCTGATCTTCAGACTTTCGATCATTCCGTGAACCGGTCAGATAATCGGGATACAAGCGTTACATTTTGCCTATGAGAGTTGGGTAGTATTAGAATGGAATAAACTTGAGACGAATTAGGAGTTAATGTAGAGGATTGGAATGTGGTTGGAATTGAGGATTAATTTAGGCTAGAAGAATTCATAAGTTAGAATCAGTCTTGTAGCATTTCTGTTATTCGTATTTGTGTATTTATATAAATAAATTAAAAAAATTTAGAAACAAAAAGAAGGAAAACTATGTTGTATTAGCTAAAGAGTGATTATAAATTTTGTGTTTTGAGAGTTCTCTAAGTAGTATTGATTTGGAAGAGATGATAAGGATTTGGTTAGTTGGTCTAGTGATTGATTGGATTTTTGAGAATTGGGAATGGGTAGATGGAAGAAATTGATTGTATGCATCAATTTCTCTCTTCTTCCTTGTTTTTGGATAATGATAACATTCCGTTTTCTTGAAAGTTAGTCACCGTTTGAAATTTGATATACTTGACCATCTATCTTTTAATCTTTAAACCTTTCTCCTCACCAAGCCAAATGCTGTGATCATTTGTCCATTTTTTAGATTGCGTCTGATTGAATGTTAAAGGGATGGTGGATAGGAATCGAATGGGATAATTGACATTGAGCTTGGGTGTTTAAAGTAAACCCGTCCTTGGAACTTAGAATGCATTCTTTCTAGCTCTGAGTCCCCACCTTCAAACCTTTCTTCTTTCTTTAACCTTTGTTGTTTGCTTGCGGACAAGCAAAAGTTAAGTTTGGAGGAATTGATATATTGCGTTTTTAACACGTTTTGATCCTTGTTTTTCCTTTGTTTTTCGAGTCTTTTGGTTTGTTTAGAGTATTAACTGGTGCTTAATGCATTGGAGCTTGAATTGAAGCTTCCGAATGAACATTTGAGGCAAAAAGAGGCAAACAAGTGGTATCAACCACTTTTCCCAACAATTTAGATGTCCAAACACCGGATGTTTATTCAGATTCTAACTTTAAACCATTTTCAACTCAAATATAATTACAGATTGATTCACTTTCGTGGTATCAAGCTCTTTTCCTAACAATTTAGATGTCTAAGCTTCGGTTTGAATCTAAAACAGCTAAGAAAGCATCAATAGAAATTCATTAGATATATTCACAATCTATTTTAGCATCAACTTTCGTTGGCTAAAGACAGATTGCTCTCCTAGTGAGTTTTCTAGATTCCTATTATACTTTTGTTTAATAGACAATCCTAAAGGCGAAAACTAGGTGATCAAGCTAGCCTAAGCAATTACTTCATCACTAGGAGGAAGAATCTATAGATCTAATCTATTTACATCCATTTTGTATCCTATCATTCCATAATTCTCCTTGATATAACAAACTAACTACTCACACATGATGATATGAACAAATATCAAAGACATAATGAAGAACATCAACCAAGAACAATATTAAACTGAATAATACTTTTGTTGAAATGATAAATAAGAAGAACATAATTTAGAAAACTTCTCAGCAAATGTAATGACAAGAATGAATAGAATGACAATTTTCAAAGCAAAACTCCAAGAACACAGAGCAAAGAACAAAAATGAAAAGATAATGAAAACAAGTATCAAAAACAAAGAGAGAGGCTAAGGTGGTTGCTGTGGAGGCTTAAAGGTCATATATATACCCTAGGTTTCGTCCAGAATGAGGGAATCATGAGCTGATTTGGGCAAATTTCGTGATTGATGACTTTCCAAAAATGGCTCTTGCAGGGTCCAGAACGATTGATATATTGCGTCTTTTACATGTTTTTATCCTTGTTTTTCCTTTGTTTTTCGAGTATTTTGGTTTCCTTAGAGTCTTAACAGGTACGTAATGCACTGAAACTTGAATTGAAACTTTGGAATGAAGATTTGAGGCAAATAAGTGAAATGACAGTGCAGAACGAGTCCAAAGTGTCTTAAAGATCGTGTCAGAAAAAGTACTTCCCCTAGGAATTTCAATCTCAAATTTTGACACCACATAGAAAATTGAGTTAGCTTCACTTTGGAGGTGGTTTCGAGTCATTCTGATTATTGGTTGAGAAGATATGATTGTTGTACTGAATACATGTCAGACAAACTTCAGAACGAGATCAACCGAACACGGATCGATCGGTCCTTCTTTGGATTGATCGATCCCGACGTCGTGAAGCTGCTTTTGGAAAGTTTAATCAATGCATTTTCTTGCCTATTAATTGGTCCCTTCTGATCCCTGGACAACCTTAACCTATTTTTCAGAGCTTCTTAGCTTCCTCTATAGCCACAAACTCCTGTTTTATCTTTTCTACTCATTACACTTTGTTCTTTGGAAGATTTGACACTTGTTTTCATTGCTTTGCTTGGAAATTGTCACAATACCTTTGTGGAGAAGTTTTCTTATTATTTATCTATTTCATTATGTCTGAATACAAGTCTATTTCAGTATGTTTATGCTTCTGATTATGTTTTGCTTTTTTCTTTGTGTATGTGTGAGTAGTTAGATAGTTAGATCTAGGGGAATCATGGATTGTTAGGATATAAACTGGATGTAAATAGGTAAATCTGTAGAATAGTCTTCCTCTTTGTGATGATATAATGCTAAAATTAGTTTGATCACCTAGTTTTAGTTCATGGAATCATTTATAAACGAAAGTGTAATAGAAATCTTAAAAACTCATTTACGAGAGCAATCTGTTTCTAGACAACAAAAGTTGATGCTAAAGCTGATTGTGAACAAACTAAATCAGCTTGGTTAATGCTTTCTAACTCTTTTAAATCCAAACAAGAGTTTAGGTATTTAAATTGTTAAGAAAGTAATTGCTGCAACGAAAGTGGATCAATTTATATTTATATTTAGGTTGATGATAGGAAAATTTAGAACATGAATAAATATCTAGTTTATTTTAGTGAAATCCATCGATTATCCTAGGTCTAGCGCTTTTTATAGCAAACAAACCAAATCTTTTGATCATCTAAGCTAGATTAAATAATTAAGTAATTTGCAGTGTAATAATTGAGATTTGTGGATTCGATCCTTTACTACTACGTTGATAAGGTGTTAGTTGTCAAGGTCTTATTAAATTGTGAAAAAGACAACTTATTAACGACCGTTCTGGGTCTATAACGATTGTTCTGGGTCTAGAACGATCGTTCTACGCACTCGTTCTGAAGCTGGACTGACATGTGTTCAGTAAAACAGTCATATCTTCTTAACCGCTCATCCGAACAACTCAAAACCACCGCCAAAGTGAAACTAACTCAATTTTTTATGTCATGTAAAATTTTGAGATTGAATTTCCTAAGGGAAGGATTTCGTCTGACACGATCTTTAAGGCACTTCGTACTGGTTTCACATTGTCATTTCACTTATTTGCCTCTTTTTGCCTCACATCTTCATTCCGAAGCTTTAATTCAAGTTACAATGCATTAAGCACTTGTTATGACTCTAAGCAAACCAAAAGACTCGAAAAACAAAGGAAAAACAAGTGTTAAAAATGTAATATATCAATTCCCTCAAACTTAATATTTGTTTGTCCGCAAGAAAACATCTAAGACTAATGTGGCTTGCTTGTCTTAACATCTAAGACTAACATCTAAAACTATCACATGTGGGCCACATTTGGTTTTTTTGGCTCGCTAGACAAGTGGTTACAACTGTGTTTTTTTGGTTTTCTTGCTCTCAGGGACTTGCCTGTGGGCCTTAGTTTTTTTTTGTTCTCATGAATGATTTGCGCCTTCTTGATTGTGGGACTCATGATGATGATCCAAGTGAATGCGTATACTTGTTACAACTAATACAAACCGCAATTGATCGACGATCATAAACAATCTTATCATTCATATGCATTGTAGAATGGATTGTTAATCGAATTCTGGGCCGTACCATGTTTTGTAGGTAACACTTAACCATTTTATGCTATCAATCTTCAGCGGTGGTCCGACCCTCACAATTATCAATATGTCAAGTACAATTATATATAAGTTTAAATTATATGTTAGTTTCTTCAAATTTATATTAGTTAAAATTAATAAATTAAATATTAAATTTCTTTTTGGTTGATACATTAATATTTTTTTTTTCAATGAATTTTTTTTTTAATTCATAATTCTTAAGGATACAAAATCAGATAAATCAAATATAAAGCCAGATCAACTGGATTCACAGCCCGAGAATGACACGAGAAACCAAAGTAGCTAAATGTTACGGGAAACCAAAGGCATAAAGAATTGGAATATTAATTTAGTTAATAAAATAATATTTTATTTATTATAGAAAAATTGTTATTACAATTATAAGATTAATTTTTCTACTATTGTTATTGCTATATATATATATAATATAAATAAATATTATAGTTATATATATATGTGTATATATATTATGTGTAATTTGATAAATAAAAAAAATGTTATCAAGGTCAGTTATTTTTTAATTTTTATCGTATGCAATTTTATGTTTATGCAATATAATACTTTGTGTTCTCATAAAATTTAGTATGTTTATAAATTATATTTTAATTTTCTTTCATTTTATATTGATATAAACGATGTTTTTAAACAAATTAAATTAAACTTTAAAAAACTATTAAACAAAATAGATTTTATTCTTAAGATTACAAATTTAATCAAATTTAAACAAAGTTCTAAGAATAAATTATGAGCGGCTCTTAGACACACTTGGCAAACTCTCCATACATGTGTCTTCATATGATTGGTTCATTTCTTTTTATTTTATAATTTTTAATTATATAAATAAATTATATTACAAATATTAATACTTATACATCACTCTTAGTGATGACATACTCTAACTCAACCATACTTTTCAACAAGGGTTCTAACCATACATGTTTAGAAGTTTGCAAATGCATAAACTATAGCCGAGAAACACAACGATTAACACGATGTTTTTCTTCCTGATTTTGAACTGTGTTCGAGTTTATATTGTCCCCACCCTCAACAAACAAACCTTTAGCGATGTCTCTCAGCTGAGGCTTAAGGATCTTTCCATTTCCGTTCTTTGGCAGTTCTTCCAAGAACACCACCTTCCTTGGACACATGAAACGAGGCAGATTTTCATAGCAATACTCAATTAAATGTCTTTCTCCTATCAATAATTTATCTTCAAGGTCTCCTTGATTTGTCTCATCCTTCTTTAGAACAAGGAACGCACATGGAGTTTCTCCCCATAAAGGGTGAGGCATGGCAACAACCGCAGCCTCGAGCACTTTAGGGTGTTTGTAAAGAACATTCTCGACCTCAACACTGCTGATGTTCTCACCACCAGAGATAATAATGTCTTTAGACCTATCTTTGATCTCTATGTGCCCATCCGGATGAATCACACCTATGTCTCCCGTGTTGAGCCATCCATGTTTAAAGGCTTCGGATGTCGCTTTAGGATTCTTTAGATAACCTTTCATTAGGCTGCTTCCTTTCATGACGATCTCTCCCATCGTCTTCCCATCCCGTGGGACACTCACTTGTGTTTTTGTGTTCTTCACGTCAAAGTCAGCTAGAGTTAAGACGCCTACCCCTTGCCTTCCCTTCAACTCCATCTGTTGATTCTCTGGCAGTCTGTAGTTAAGTAATTAACATCATTATAAAATCAATCTTAACTGTAGTATTGAACATGATTGTAAGAACAAAAACATATCATGGATTTTTATTTAGTCCTTTATTAAAAGTTTAACTTATCCTTTTTGGTAAAAGTGAAATTTGATATGACACTTGGGTTTTAGTTACCGTCATCATCGATGAGTACCATCGAATAATTTGAACAAAACAAACTTGAAACTCGTAAATATCTTATTATATTGTTTATTATTTCTTTTTAAAGAGATATCATATAAAACAACAATAAAAAAGAAAGCAACAAAAGAAATTTTGAGAAATGCCCTTTTCCACATGCCCTTTTTAAAAATATCCCTTTTACTTAAAAAATTTTTTTTCTTGATTTAGGGTTGATTTAAAGTTGGATTTAGGGCTAAAATCTTTACAGGGTTTAGTGTTTTAATAACTATTTGAGTTTTTATTTAAGGTTTTATGGTTTATATTTTAGGAGGTTTAGATTTATAAGGATTAAAACTTTTTTAAGGGTTTCCTAAACCCTAAAAACCATATAAACCATTTTTTTATCAACAACATAAGCAACCCACATATCGGTTTAGTAAGCCAAACCGGAGAAAAATCCTATAAACCATTATAAAATACTAAAAATATTAAAAATTGTAATTTAGATTGAAACTAGTACGTTGAAAAAAAAAAAAAAGGATTGAAACTAGTATATATTTTTAAAATAACCAAAAATGGGTATTTATGAAAATGGATAGAGTAAAAGGGATAGTTTTGAAGTTCTTCCAAACAACAATATCCTAGTAAAAAGGAAAATTACTTGTGTTTATAAATTTTCTTATATATAATGAAAAACAACAACAAAAAAAAGGAAAACAACAATATTCTAATAAAAAGGAAAATTAGTCATGTTTATAAATTTATGAAAGATTCAACAAAAAACACACAAATCTTTTATCAAAATAGTCTTTTCTATTAATCAATATAGCTAAAGAGTGAGATAAGTTAGTAAAAGAAGCTAGATATTGTTAATTGATATGATAATAATATATGATTTTTATTCATATATATTTAATAAGATATGATACTGAAATAAGTTTTGAATATTTGTGGTAATTTAGAATCTAATTAAAATAATACGTTTGTTTATTAGAATTAACTAATTCATCTAGTATAGATATAAAGTGATACCTATTCCACTCGTCTTGCCACTCACAAAATAGAGCTGGACCAGTGGCCTCCGTAAGCCCATATGCATGCATCACTCGGAAGCCCAACTGCTGAATTCTCTTAACAAGGGCAGCCGGCGGTGACGAACCACCAGTCAACAGTTGAACGGGCCCGGACCTCTTTGACAAGTCAAGCGGTTTTCCTGGTAGGAGAATGTTGAAAACTGTAGGAACACAGCACATATGTGTCACACCATGCAATTCTATGTTTTTATAGATCTCCGGGGCAGTCACATGCCTGATGCACACGTTGGTGCCCCCACGCGCCGCCACTGACCACGTGAGAGTCCATCCATTGCAATGAAACATAGGAAGAGTCCAAAGATAGATAGGGAAGGTTCCCATTTCCCAACCGATAATCGCGCTGAGAGCGCTTAAATACGCTCCGCGGTGACTAATCACCACACCTTTCGGGTCGGCCGTGGTACCTGAAGTGTAGTTCAAGGAGATCGGATCATGCTCGTTTTGAACGCTGAACATACGTGCGACCAAGGAGGGCGTTGGTTCTCCCTTAAGAATGAGACGCTCGTAGTCTAAATCTTTGGACGATAGCTTTTTAGAGAAATCATTTTCTTCAATATATATGACTATAATGTTCACCTGTGGGTTCTTATATGGTAGTAGATGCAGAATTTCTCGAGCCAGGGAATCCAAATTGCGGTCTATGAATAAGATCTTGGGCTGGGCGTGGCGGAGGATTCCAACAATGGACTTTGCATCGAGACGGGTGTTTATAGGATTAAGGACCGCTCCAACCATAGGAACGGCAAAGTGCATCTCATACATGGCCGGTATGTTTGGGGCCAGAATTGATACCTAAACACACATTTTTTACATGACAAAGTCAAAACAGAGATACCAGAAAAATAGAAAAACAGAGCAAGAAAGAACAGAGCAAGAAAGAACTTATATTATCAACAATTCTTCTAGTCACAATCTCTAGAAAATGTAAAAAACTTGTCAACGAAATAAATAAGGTTAGTGAGAGAGAGAGAGAACATACGACATCGTTCTTGGCAATGTCAAGATAGAGAAGAGAAGCAGCGAGGCGACAGCAACGGTCATAGGTCTGAGGCCAAGTGAAACGAGTTTCTCCATAAATTATGGAAGTGCGATTCGGATAACAGTCTGAAGCTCTCTTCAAGAACGTTATGGGCGTTAGAGGAACGTTGTTTGCTTCACATAACACCAGATTATCCATGTTTTTGTGTGTAATGTATGTTGCCGTGTTTGTGTGAGAGAAGAGGGGATATGCATCTATATATATAATTTATAGAATTATTATTAGAGATGGTTCTACAACGGAAAACATTGACTATTAGGTTACAACAGAAATACATATTTAAATGTTGAGCATCAAGTAAACGTTGGCAAGAATGTGGATATATATTAATACTGCACAGTAGACAGTGAAAGCAACGATCAAGATGTTTCCGTGTAGAGAATGGGTCATGTTTCAATAAATTTGGAATCCAGTGATATCCGCCTCTCACGTTTCTCCCGTGATACTTGCCGACACGGATGAGGGAAATATTATCTTCTTCGATTTCCATTTACTCCATAGTTTCTTTTCTGGGAAAATGGGTTTCAACACCACGAACTACAATAATATGTTGTAAGCTACATAAACTAATATGTCATACATAAAAATATACTCCAACTATTTACATATATGTTGTTAACATCACATAAAGTTTTATTGAATCCTCCGGTTGGGATCCAAATGTAATTACTTTTTTTTATATAAAATTCCCAAAATAAATAAAATTCAAAAAATCCATAAAATTATAAACATTTAGGAAAACGTAATGATAGAATTTAAGATGAGAAAATAAATTACAACTTCAGTATATCATTTTTTCTAACAATAATTTTAATATACATAAAATCTGAAAATTTCAAAAATATTTAAATTTCTACAGTTAAATGATATGTTAAGGTATATATTGGGTTCCAAAATTACATATCTTGGTACCAATTTAATTTTTGGGAAAAAATAAAACATTTTTAAAGTGTTTGTCCACAAACGTAATTTAAATTATGTTAAATATAATTCGGTAATTTAGAATAAAATACACAAATAACATATATTATAATATTTATGTAGGGATAAATTTTATTACTGCTTTTGACTACTACCCTAACATTAACTAGTGAATTTAAAATATAATTTAATTTCTAAATTTAAATTTAATCTATAATGCTAAATTAAAATTGTTTTAAGTTTGTATAGTTTAAAATGTTTTGTATTTTGGAAATTGAAAAATTAAAATATAATTTAATTTTTTTCTAAAATGCAATTGTTATTATTTTATCAAGCTGGCCAAGATTTGTAGTCTAGCGATTAAGGAAAATTTAGAAAATACTACTTTTGAAATATTTCTTTTCAAAACTACCATTTTGGTATATTTGCAAAAATTCCATCATTTATTAAAATTATTTTTCATTACAAATTACAAATTTGCTAGGGTTTAGGGCTTTAGGACTTAGAGTTTAGTAAAATTATAGAGTTTAAGATTGACTTACCGTTTCTAGGGTTTATGATTTATGGTTAAACCTTATAAAATTAAGGTTTAATTTTTAATAATTATTAGGGTTTAATTGTTGGGATTTAGAGTTTATATTTTAGGGGGTTAAGGTTTATTAGGGGTGGAAAGATATTTTGGGGGTTAGGATTTTAGGGTTTAAGGTTCTTAAACCCTAAACCTTAAATTCTAAACCCTAAAATCTTATAAATAATTAATACTTGAATAGTGGTAGTTTTGAAAGTTTACCCATTCCCATGGTATTTATGAAAAGTGGTACACCAAAAGTGGTAGTTTTAAAATTCTCCCTAGCGATTATGATAGTGTCGTCACTGTGCCACCACCTGGGTTCAAACCTATCGTGACGCATTAGTGTTGAATTGTTGACAAAATGTATATGAATATATTATTTTATCAAGCTCTAATGTTTTGAATTTTAATTTATTTGTAGATATTTTTATTATTTTTTTGAAAATTTTCATTATTTGATTAAATTGATATAATTTTATTATTAAATGGTTTATTTGCTTAAAGAAAAAAAAAACACATTATTCAGAATGAAATGAATTTAAATTCACTAGATAATGTTAGGATAGTAGTAGAAAGAACTAATAAATATAACGTCCATAAAATGACCAGGATGTCGACAAAAAAAAAAGGACTAGGACTTGTAGCTTAGTGGTTGTGCTAGAGCAGTCACTATGTCCCTGTCTGGGTTCGAGCCCAGCTTGATGCATATTATGTTGTTGACAATATATATATATATATATATATATATAACCCTATATATACTGTAATATATTATTATATGTGGTTCATGCATTTTATTCCAAATTGAATTCTATTTAACATAAGTTAATTTGTGGCCAACATTTTTTATACTTTTTATTTAGTTTTTCCTAATAAACTAAATGTGTATCAAATATATAATTTTCTAACTATATAAACCTTACAATTATCAAGTATCTACAGATTTTTGTTTTTTTGGGGAAAATTTATTGACTTTTTGTAATTTTTTTAATTAAAAAAAATAAAAACCTGAAACTGTAATTTATTTTTATCTTAAATTCAGTTATTAATTTTTTCTTTATTTTTAAAAAAATTTATGGATTTTTTCTAATTTTATTCATTTTGAAAATTTTAATAAAAAATAATTACATTTTGATCTTGAATTGAGGATTATAGATCTAGAAAATCCAATATGATGTTGGCTCTAAATATATCTATAGTTGGTGTATGTCTCCATGAATTGCATATAATTTGGTATAGTTTACAACACGTTATATTAGTTGGGATGGTTAACACATATGACCTCATAGTTTGTGTAGTTAAGAACTATTTTTCCTTTTTTTTCTTCAATACATTTATGGTTATTTTTATTTTTTTGTCAACAAACTATTAGATTAATTCAGTCTGGTGGTGCAAAGCATATGTTTAAAGAGCCCTTTGTGAAAGAGGTTGGTCATGTAGAGTTTAAACAGATTACAATTAGGAAAGCATGAAAATGATACAAATGGTTGTCAATAAATTTAACCACCGAAAAATCCTTCATCTAGGCTTTACAATACTCTTTGACTTGAAAATGTAGTTGAGTTTGAGCTGGAACTACAAATGCATGTACGGAAAGTACTGATGGTGAGAACGATTGAGTTATCCTCGGTATTACCCCGATGGTTTGGGTTTTGAAATTACTAATTTCCTTTAGTGGCCTTTTATAGCCCGGATTCTTAAAGATCATTAACAAAATGGTGAGGCCCATGCCTAAACTTAAGCTTTATTGTTGTTGCCCTTGCGTTTTCATGAGCCATGTCGACGGTGAGTGAGGAGGCCGGTTTTTGCAAAAACTTTCGTTTTGCGGGATAAGAGCAACTCCTTCTAGGTTCTTGAATCCTATAGAGTTATATGAAAAACATAGCAGTTCTTCAGTTACCGTAGTGAATTAGGCTTGCCGGAGGTAGGATACGCAGGTAGCCGGGAAACACGACGATGGTTGGATTCAAGACCTGTAAAGAGACTACATACAAAAGTAGATCGAGTGTTAGGAAAATCAAACCTGGATTGGAGCCGAGGAGGGAAAAGTTTGGAGAAGGGTTACTCCTTATCATAACTGAAAAGTAACTGTTGGACTCTGATGGATAAGTGAGCTTCTTCTGCAGCTGACGGAGACGGAGCTGGGATACAGACTGATTGATTGATCAAGTTTTTGTATATGGCCGGTGCGGTTGAGATCCTGAGGTCGAAGGATAGTCCGTAGCTCGAATATTCGGTGGACCAGAGAGAGGATATGACGGAGTTTGGGTTAGCTGATGGGTTGAAGACGTGAGGTAAAGATGAACTTGAGTTTTGGATATGACTTTGAAGAATGAGGTAGATTAAGTATAAATTCTCGACGGTGGGAGAGCAACATTCCCAGATCTGATGGAGACAAACGGTGGAAGATCTAACACAGGAGAGAGGTCCTCGAAACAGAGAAGATGTGAAGCGTTGGTGAAGTCGGCACATTGTAGGTGGAAATTCGTAAACGGATAGAGGTAAATAGTCACAGAGCCTTGGAGAAATAGATCTCGCTGATGACAAGAATACTCCACAGACAAATTCAGCTGTAATTTAAGCGTGAGCAGCTGTCCAAAATTTGTGCCTGAAAGGTTTTTTATGGCGAACTCACACGTTTTAGCATGTACTGGGATATAAGGGTCGAGTAATTTGTAGGGTAAATGAACATTTTTTTTTTTGCAGAATTTTACCGCAAAAAAAAAAAAGTATTCAAACTCATATTCTCACATTCGAAACCAAAAGCAAGGTCTCAGACCACTAGACCACGTCATTTCCACTGGAATATTTTTCACATACTTTTATGCATTTAAATTATTTTCCAAGATATCTTTATTAAAATAAACCGACGACCTCCAAAGCCACATCACACCCACCATCATGCCGCAAGTTTTATGATGTCATCTCTTACATTTGTATAATATTTAACACGTAATATCAAATAATTTTATTATTTGTTATCTTTTTCAATATGTCATTATTTATGTCCGCAAAACACTTATGTATGTATATCAGAGTAATTTATATAATTTGTCATCTTTATTATTAGTTATTCTATTATTTTTAATATATAAAATTATATAACAAAAATAACTGAATAATTAATATTGGTTATATAATTAGGAGAATTTTTAAAATTATCAGTTTTGGTATACCACTTTTCGAAAATCTCATTGGAAAACGTAAATTTGTTTCAATTTTCAAAATTATTAGTATTTTAAAAGCCTAAACCCTAAAAATTTTAACCCTAAAAAATGTTCACACCTAATGATGTAGGATCGAAGGGGATTGATGTACAAGGGTGGAAGGATGGTAAATATTCAACTAGCCGTGTAGTTCTATTTGAAGATTCAAGTGGATGAACGGTGGATAGAAGCAGACTGAATTCCAAAAATTGAGTTTCAAGTTTCCTTTTTGTTTGTATGTTATTTCCGTATAAAGTATATGATATAGCATGTGTGATTACACAAGGAATTAGTAAAACGAGCTAAACACATAAAGACATAAACGTAGTTGGCTATTATTATTGCTTTTCTTCCAGTCCATTAGATTGACTCCAATGCATAATTCCTCAGAAAACTTTGACAAGATCGAAATATCTAATAGCTATCGATAAAGACTAAAAGCTGCCTTGGGTAAAAAATGGAGGAGCCGTGAGAGTAGAGGAACTTCACCCACAAGCTGGAATGATGGGCACTGATGGCAATGATGCGTCTCTATCACACATATCCGGGCCAATGTTTACGACTCCTTCACCCTGTAATGTTTAATTGTCAAGTTAAAAAAATATGCTAATTAAAAAATGATACGTTCTTGGATTATATGAATATATGGATTTTCTGATGGGCCATCCGAGGTTCGTATTAAGTTAGGTTATTCGCGCCTAATCTAAGACTGCAAAAGACAAATAATAGGCTTAGTGTGATTTGTTGCAAGTTTGAAGCTTGTTAAATTTGTTAACAAAGGTTTCAAGTTAGAACCAGTTAATAGTGATTAGATGAACTTATATCCTTTATAATACCAATTTAGGACCTACTAGATTGGGAATTCATACCAAACTAAACTATAAATGGGAAAGGCTGGACCGATCGGTGTCGGGGTCACAAGTTCAACCGTTAATAGAATATTAGGTAAGATTTTGTTACCTTGGCGATGTTTCTGAAGAAGTAGGTTGTGTAGTTTCCAGTTGGAAACAAGGCTTCTACAATGTCAGCCAGTACCAGATTTGGTTGCGAGATTGCTCCGTCGTACCAGTCTTCTCATTGTCAAAACCCAAAACACGGTTTCAGCTCAGATCACTTGAAAAATAAACAATGTTTAAGACTTTCTTACCAAGTGTTGTTCTATTTCTTATCCTTTTGTCATATCTCCATATGCTCTGATTTGAGAGAAATGCAAAACAGGAGTTATCATCCACGTTTATGTTCTCCAAGAAAGTTGTCTGTGTGTAATTCTGAGGGTCGGCGGATACGGTTTCGTCGATCACCGCATCCACAGTCTGTTAAATTCAAGTTTATAGGCTAAATAAGTTTTTCTGGTCAATAGAAAGATGAAAGAAGAAAAAGGAAGACCCGCTTACGCATAAAATGGCATGGAGTGCTTCCAAATCATCAGGATCAGAGACATTGTAAGAGACCTTGTTTATAGATTTGTCAATATTTTCACCACCCGCATCTTCTACAAACTGTTGTATTTGTTTGCACAATGTTCAGTTTCAAACACTCAAAAGGAAGAATTCAGTGTGGAAAGATAGACCCCGTACCTTTAGCTTGTGTGGTTCCTTAGTAAAAGACCATACTCCCTTCAGCATGAAGCATATATGCAAAACAATAGATATACATTTATCTTCGAGTTATAAGAAAGAGAACTGTCTAATATTAAAAGTGACACCTGGATACGTTGTTTCTTTTGAATATGTACATAAGCCAGCGACTCCAAATTTTTTAAAACAAAACATGTAAAATAGTTTGAAACCATTGAAGTAAAAGAAGGGTTTCATACATTTTTATCATATTCCATCCAGGCTACAATTGGTTTGAAGGATTTCGTCTTGTTGGCTGCCATTTGGGACAAGCAAGTATAGCTTGCTTTGACCTGAACAATTCCATAACATACTTTATAAACATAAAAAATAGGCTCTGTAGACAGATTTTGCAAAACAGAAGTCTCACCGTGTCATACACTTGATTGGCTTTAGTTTCAAGATTGGTAAAAGCTCCAAGGAATTTGATCCATTCCGCACGCTTATTCAAGGTAAAAAAAAAAAAAAAATGTGAAAAGCTGACGAGTTTTTGTTTAGGTTTAGATATATGAAAAGATAGTAATTAGCACCTGAAGAGGTGTGCCTTCGCTGAGTGGGAAAAAGTTGGCGTAATTGCAAATCTGAGGTTGATTGGTGTCGCTGATAAAATGTGCTGCGAATTGAGATACTTCCTGTTCACCTTTGCCAACCATAGCTACTTCCCCTGCCTCAAACAGTTTAAGAACACACGGTGAAGCTACCGCGTCTGATGTGATTCCCCTCAAGCTCCCGAGTAATCCAAGTAGCTGTAGCAATTATCTTAAAACAGTCATTCTAAAGCGTCATCCTAAGAATTGCATGCACTGGTGACAGCCAAACTCTTGCGCTTATATCTGTTACGATGGCAGAACCAAATCAAATTTGACAACAGCTAAAACGCACTGCTATACCTCGAAAAAAGAAACTGGAACGCCTCCTGAATAAGCAAAAAAACAGAGAGATCTCAAAAAACAAAGTTGCTTTCAACAGAAAAGGAAAAACAGAGCATACCTTGGGAAGATTGAGTGTCTAAAGAGTAGTTAAGAAGTGGAATCACATAGGATTTTATCCTTGCAGTACAATACTTTGTCCGAACAGCCATTCGTGAAGTGTTCTACATATTACCTTTTTATGTTCAGACATTTGGAGACAAAAGGAAAGATACCCTAATGAGAAAAGTAAGGACCTGAATAAGGAGATAGCTCTTGCCATCAATGGCGTTCTTGATGACTTTGAAGGTCTGTCCATAGTATATATGGAAATTCTCTGCATCTTCCACCTTTGAAATGCTTCCCATCTTTACATTGTTGGAAGCTCCATTTGATTCTCTCACAACCATGCACCACAATACTAAAAACAGCAGGAGAGGCCAAGAGCAAGAAGGGGATAAAGACATCATCACTGTTTGCTCGAGATTTGGTGATGAAGAAGAAGACAAAAAAATTAGAACTTAGATTGGCACTTCGTGAATTCAGAATACAAACATATGTGGGTTTTCAAGAGAGGGGTTTGAGAAAGATAGAGATTGGGCAATTAGGAGGGAGACATGAAATTCTTATTATTAGTGTTTTCTTTTCGCATGAAATACTTTTTTTATGGTAGAAATTCTGTTGGAATGTACTTTTTGTTTTTACTTTGATTTTTAAAGAATTTTGTAACTCAGATGGAATATTTGCCTCACTCCACTTTCTAAATTATGCAACCACTATATTAATAGAAACACCAATACAAAAACTATTTTTTTTCTATCATCAATGGACACAAGAGTCTCGTCCGTTAATATTCAATTCTTACATATATAACAAACATATGACTCAATTCCATATATAATGGTGTATATTCTATTATATATAGATTTATAAATACCATTAGATAATAGTCATTTCATACTAATACGAATTTAGTTTTATGCGTTTTTCATATTATTATTATATAGACAATTCTATAATAGAGAATTCTGTTCATATTACAATGATACATGAGGGTCAATTATATCCTCATAATTCTCGTGGGACACTTTTACACTTAATCTCATAAATTCCAAGTTTTTAATGGTAATCGCGGAATTAAGTGCAAAATAAGAATATTTTTATACGAACTGCAAGATTATAATACACAAATAACGAAATAGAAATGATTCCATTATGCAATTTGTCGAACCTCACTCTCCATTCATAGCCATAAAGTTTAACTTTTGACAAAAAGAAAAATCAAGTAATGAATTGTGAGGTGACCCGTGAAGAAAGCACGCTACAATTGTTGATTTGTCATCTTGTGTTTGAATAGTTATCACTTTCGCTTTCTTGTGATTTTATGTCTATACCCATCACCCCTCACCACGTGCACTCCATCTTATAAGCTCGATTCCAATATTTCTGAAGTCTTATATCATAATGCAGGTCATTTATTTATTTTAACTTTTTCTAAACCGGGTGTGATCCGGATGTTATTACCGACTATTTTTTAGGATAAAATACAATTATAGAGTAGTTTATAAATGTAACCGAGTATGTCACAAGATAATAAAGTAATGAATGGTTCGGAGATTTCCTGTTTATTAAAGTGAAGGTCGATCAAGGGAAATAGATCGATGTATTATAAGTAAGGTCGAACTCTTTGAGAGTTCGATGTTTACAAGTGAGGTCGATGTCGATGATAAAAAGGTAACAAGTGTTTTAAGTCGAGTCCTTTGCGGGGCTCGAGCCTTACAAGTGTTTAGAACGTAAGAACAAGATAAAATTCAAGGACTGAGCTCGATGCTTGTTCATGTCATCCAAGTTCTCTCGGAAGTAAAGTGATGATCGATGTTGGATGTGTTGATATATGTTGCGGATCCCCTTTAAGTGACTCGTTTGCCTTCTATTTATAGGGGAGGAGGTCTGATGTCGCTATCGCTTATAGTGGACTTTGTTGCCTCGGTTCTCGTAGTTTTCTGGAGTGCTTGTGGTGTCACTTTCGAAGTCAGCGCTTTGTTCATTTGGTAACAATGAGATGTCACTGTCTCGGGTTCGGCGGCCGAGGCGTTGACACTCTCGCATCGAGATCGAGTGGACCGGCGGTCGACATGACCATTTGATATCTGAGTGTCTTCATGGGCCAAGTTCGATTCATGTCTAGGAGGCGACCTGGGCCTTGAAGTGTAGTGGTCCATTGATTCAGAGAACGGCCCAATTTTACATAGAAGCCCACTAGACCTCAAGGCTCAGGTCTTGTTGTGGCGACTATATGATGGTTGGTTTTGAGGTGCGTGTGAAGATTGAAGCGTCGAGTAGGTCGTTGCCTCTCCTGGTCGAGCGTTTGTAGTGCGAGATCGCCAGTTGTCTAAGTGTGAGGTCATCAGTTGTTTAATTCTAAGGTCGCTGAGTTATCAGGCTGGATAAAGTCTAACTGAGAGATCGAGGTCGTCATGTCGACTAATTGGGAAGTCGTCTTGCTGAGGAGGTTGCCGGGGTGTCTGGCTGAGAAGTCGCCTAGTTCTTTAGAAGAGAGGTCGATGT
>OVAP01002803.1:0-18347 GCA_900406295.1 Aurinia saxatilis
GGCTTTCTCCGCGAACCAGGTTCGGTCCGTATCTTGTTATATGCATTGTCGGTTGTGGGACCCTTCGTGCTACCCATCGATAATCCATGACTGTAATGTTCGATGGTGTGGACACATGACCAGCTCGTGGGCCGTAGTAGTGTTTTGCGGCAAACACTGAGCCGTTTCATGTTATCAGTCTTCGGGGGTGGAATTCGACCCCCACATTTACTTGGGGAACACATAAAATTGCCATGACTCATGTTATGAATTTTGATAAAAGTGTGGGGGAGAAAGACGTCTTATAATTTGGTTATGACGCAAAGCAAAAAAAGAGCTTGTTGACGCTTGCAAAGAAACTAAGTGTTTTTATCCAGTGATAGTTAAAGTTTTGATGAGTGCTACTAAAGAGGAAACAACATGACAAGTGTTAGAGATCCCAAAGCAACAGATGAATTGCCAAATGATTCGCCTCTTATGCAAGATATTCAACACCATATTAATCTGAACACGTAATCTAGTTTACCCAACCTCCCCCATCATAACGTGTGTCCTAAGGAAAATGAGGTTACTCATGACATGTCTATGAAGACTTAGTGATAGAGTATCAAAAATAAGGTATCCGCGACTCATCAGCAAATGGTCCAATGCAAATCAAGCATATATTTCAAAAAAGTATCTAGAATACAGTCAACTAATGGAAATATCAAGAAGATATTTGGATACAACGAATCAATCAAAATAAAAGATGATTGTAAAAATCCTGCGAATTTATTTACTGATTGATTTCCGTAATTAATTTGATTGATTCTGCATTTATGTTGATTTATTTGATTACTTGTAAATTGAGCATATATAAGCTCATATCTTCTCCCATCGTAAAAACGGACCATTGAATGAATTAGAAAATGTTTTTGTAAGAGATTGTCTCTTATTTTTGCTCTTGTTTTATGTTGAGAATGTCTCCATAAACAGAGTGTTGTTCTTATCACAAGGCATTCCGCAGCATTGAGTGGCGAACCTCGATCCACTTCTACCATCCACATTATCCTTGATTAGCTAGAGAGGTCCTTAGACCAGCTAGTGATCCAACTTTTGTTTTATCAAGGCCTTGGGAGCTTATATTACTAAGGTTTGCAAAGAAGGTGAATAAGTGATGGAGTTCTTTGGTAAGATGAGATATTCAGTCGGGAGACACAACTTGTCGCAACCTAGCAACTATGGTCCATACAAGACATATGTGGTTCTTTCTCCCAGATATGAACTCGAGGTACAAGAAACTACAACCTAGCAATTTTGGTTGTCCATTCCACGTAGATGTGGTTCGTTATATAAAAAAGAACTCGAGGTTGAATCCCTCAGAAGTGCAAGAGTCTGATGCAGGAACTATTATCCTAATTTCCTTTTTTTATTCATGTAGTTTTACTTTTTGGGTTATTGGGTATTTTTTTCTTTTTGCGTACCTTTTTCTAATTTGTTTTATTGTTTTAGTATTTCATAATTTATGTGTGAGGTTTAGCTATAAATATAGAGGTTGTAAGAATATCTTAAAATTCATTAATAAACTTTTGAGAATTTTTCTCTTTTCTGGTGGATTCAATTTATCTTCTGGTGGATTCCCAAGTTTTGTCTTTCAAGTTTGTCGCTTGCAAATTTGATTTTACTAGGTTTAACGTTTTCTTTTCCTAAGGTTTTCCTACTGCGTCAATAAAGATCTCTAGATAACTTGTGTTGCCTCCTGAAGTAATGGATCTTGAACCCACGTAGGATCCCCATTGCCAAATAGGACTGAAATCGACCATCCGTAGTACACTTTTGGATATATCCCTAGACACCATGTTAGCACTGGGGTGGACCAGTTTGAACTGGATAGACTCGAAATGAGAACACATGTGCAATAGAAACTTATATTTCGGCCACACTGCCGGTTTAGCAATGGCTTCTACAGAAGCTTTGCAATCTGAAGTTAAAATTACTGTCGTGTGAGAGTTTTGTTGTGATACAATTAAAAGCACCAGTAAATGCATCTCTAGCATGAGCGAGTACATTACCGGCATGATCTCGAGCTAACCAAGCACCCCCAAAATGCAACTTCTCTGACTTCCAATGGGCGTGGATGTTGCATTTGAATATGTCAACCATAAACAGTGTCCATCGCATGTCCAACACAAGTGATGAGTGACGTCGAGTTTGCAAACTAGCTGCCGCCTTCTCTTCAACTTCGAACAAGAGTTTAACTCCATCTAGTGTTTCCAGCATTATAGCCATACAATCACGCTATCGCTATACTGGTTTATGGCTTCCATATAAGCCATAAGATTCATGGTATGGCTCGTCGATGCTCTAAAGTGACTAAATTGAGTTCCATGGAATCAAACTTTGGAATCATTAGTTTTGGAATTAGTTTTCTGTATAATACAATTTATTAACAATGATGTCAAATTAATAGATGAAACTTAAATTTTTGTTGATTTTTCCAAGATTTGACTTTGCTCTTTGATATGTTGCGTTTTTTACATCTTTTAACACTTGATTTTCCTTTGTTTTTCGAAAAAGTGAAATGACAATGCAGAACAAGTCTGAATTTCCTTAAAGATCGTGCCAGACTAAGGCCTTCCCGTATGAATTTAAATCTCAAATTTTGACATGACATATGAAATTGAGTTAGCTTCATTTTGGCAGTGGTTTTAAGTCATTCTGATTGGCGGTTAAGAAGATTTGACTATTTTACTGAAGATATGTATTTTATCCAAATGTCAAACTTGGAAAGTTGTCAATCACGAGATTTGCTCCAATCACTCCTCAATTATCCCATTATGGACGAAAATTGGATCCATAAATCAGTGTTGAGCTTCCCTTTCCGCCAGAATAAGCTTTCTCTTTAGGTTAATACATTGTTCTTTATTTTTCTCTTCATTTTTGTTCTTTGCTTTTTGTTGTTGGAGTTTTGCTTGAAGATTGTGATTCATTTATGTTATTCATTAATGTCATTCATTTGTGGAGAAGTCTTCTAAACTCTTATTATCTTTTATATTTCGTTTTATATAAGTATTATTCAGTTTATTATTGTTTTTTATTCATGTTTATCATCATGCTTTTGATTACTGTCCATTTCAATATATGTGAGTAGTTAGCTAATTAGATCTAGGGAGTTCTATGGAATTGTTAGACTTTTAACTAGATGCAAATATGTTAGTCATTTGAAATCTTCCTCCTAGTGTTGCTTTAATGCTTAAACTAGACTGTACACCTAGTTTATGATATTATGTTGAATCTATTAAATGAAAGTGTAATAGATTGCTAGATAACACACTAAGAGAGCAAATTGTCCTTAGCCAACGAAAATTATGTAAGGCAATTTGTGAACATATCAAACCCATTCAAACGTGATTGATGCAACGAAAGTGAATCAATTTTATAATTATGTTTGAGTTGAGGATTGTGCTTAATTGAAACATTATTAATCATCTAGTATTCGTTTTTAATTCATGTGATTTCCCTAGGTCTAAGGCCTTTTCATTATTGAATTTAATCCATAGAAAAATTAGCAAAACAAATTCCCACTTTTGATAATTTTAGCTAAGTTAAATAATTTTTAAGATTATACTGTAAACTTTGGGATTTGTGGATTCGACCCTTAACTATATTATATTGATAGCTAGTCAATAAATTTTTCTTGACTAAGAGTTTTAGCCTTGTCACTTTTCACAAATTTAGAATATTCAAACAATCAAAGAAGATCCTAAAAAGAAATCCCCAAAGCCTCATGTAAATTTCCTTTGACTTTCGGGACACCAAATACGTGTCTCATGAAGTCAATGAGACGAACTTGACCAAATATGATTCTTAACCATATAATATATATTATTATATGGGAGAATCTAAAAATGCCTGTTTTGATATGCACATTTTTAAAAATATCTTTCTTTTTAGTTATTTTTGAAAAATATATTAGTTTCAATCTAAATATAATCTAAATTATCATTATATATATTTTTAAATATTCTATAATATTTTGTAGAGTTGTACGGTTTAGAATCTAGGGTTTAGGGTTAAAACATAAACCCTAAAATTCTAAACCCTAAAAAAAGTTTTAATCATTAATAAATCCAAATCTCCTAAAATATAAACTATAATATCTCAAACATAAACCCAAATAGTTTGTAAAACACTAAACCCTAACCCTACAAAGTTTAAATCCTAAATTAAACCTTAAATCAACCCTAAATTTAAAATATGATATTTTTGAAAGATAAATGAGGTTATTTTTGAAAGGAGCATATTGAAAGGATCATTTATTAAAATTTATTTTATTATAATAATCTTGGAGATTAAATGAACATTGGTGAAGTTACAAACAGAGGTAGGTCTAAACACTTTCTTTCTATTCTAAAGATCTAAAAATAACAGTTATGTTTTTTCAGTTTTTGTCGTTGGAGTTTCTGTTGATGGACAAAAACTTACTGAACATCTTCTTAGGCCGGCCAGGGATTGCACAGAATGCCTTAAACCGAGACGGAGTTCTTCCTCCCCCTTCTTTGTTCATAAACCTCTCGTCTAACTCTTCATCTTCAGCCAGTTTGCTTCTCAGTGTCCCAGCGAGTTTTGCTTTAGGAGATTTGAGACCCGAGACGCTCCATTGATCATCCGGTGCTGCGATGCTTGTGGTCGTGCTGAAGGCGGCTGCATTTGGGTTTGAAGGGTCAATGTTGTGCGAGGCAAGGAGTGCTTTGATGTTGCTGGGTAGCTCGGTCATTTTGAATTCACAGTTGGTGGCCGTAGCTGCTGCGGCTCGTGCCTGCTCATAGAAGAGGACTTGGACTACTACTCTTAGTGGAAGCATCTCGTTCTGCGCTGCGTGCATACATGCTTCCATTGATAGTTTCTTGCAGTCCAACACTCTACAAACTCTCTTCCTTTCTGATTTACTCAGATTCTTGTGAGCCTGCAACAACAATGACTCGGATTGGTTGTCTAAAAGCTGAGTATTGATGAAGTGGTCAACACACAAGGATGAGAACTGAGAGATTATTTTACCTTGAGATATATGTCAATGGCTCTGTAGAGATCATCATGATCAAGTCTTGAAAATTCAGGAACACTCTCAGCCAGAGTGACAAACTTTGAGAGCGGTAGATTCACATCTCTAGCAATCTGTTGAAGATATCCATCCACAAGCTTAGCCACCTTAAGCTTTGAGCTATGAGAGGCAGAGGAAGATCTCCTACTTTCTTGTAACCCAAGATCGATATTCTCGGCCGAACGAGATCTTCTTCTTCGATCCTTCATTCCTCTTTTACTCCTTGGAGGGCTTGTTGGTGGACTAATCTGCCCTTGGACCATAAACTGCTCCAAGATAGTCGCCACAATGTCCACATCGTATAACATTTCAGATTTGTAGGACATTGGAGGTATTAACAAATCGCTAACCGTTGCTTCATCTAGCTGAAGAGCCACCCTTCTGGCTAACTCCATTTTGGAAGACGCTGAAGCGTTTAAGATATTAGCTGCTTTCAAGAGTTTAAGTAAGAAACTGCACGAAACCGCGGCTTTCTCAGCAGGAAGCAAGCTTATGATCGATTCCAACAACAACCTATTCTTGGATGCAGAATCTGTATCCGAATCTGAGTCGGAATCCGCTTTCTTACCGACTAATCTCCGGTTTCTTTGTAAAGAAGGAAGCCATTTAGAGGCGTAAACTCGAAGGGCATCACCGATAAGACTCGAAGGTACTTTTCCACCGGATTTAATGGCAATCATTGTCCTCCAATAAAGATCAATCCCCAGCTCGGCAATATCTTCCGCCCACCATCCTCTGCTCGCAGCAGCGGCTCTGTTACTAGACAAATCTTCGTCCCTAACCCTCCTAGAATGACTATGTGAGAGACACACTTTGGATGGTTGACACAATACCTTAGAGGCAATGGCCTCAACGCACCTACTGGTGATGGCAAGATCTTCAGACCACAGAGGAAAGGCCTTGGTGGTCTGAAGTGTGACTATGGAGTCTCTCCATCCATTAAGGATGCAAGAGTTGAAGAAGACTTCAAGCTTGTACACCAAGTTACCTTTCTCAACCTCCTCTGTCATCTGCAGATACTCTGCTGCACATCTCACTGCTACGATGTTGTACGCGCTGATCGTTATTGTTATTCCGTAGCAGAATTTTGCGCAGAGCTCGAAGGCTTCTACTCCTCCCGGAAATTCTGGAAGTTGGATTGATTGTGGAGACTCAGACGACATTCTTTGAAGCCTCAAGCATTTGGAGAGCAGTGGGAACTTCAGACAAGAAGAAGGAAATCAAACAAGCTCTTAGAGTGAAAACAGAAGAAAATTCGTCTCGAAGAAGAAGAAGGAAGGGTACCTTGTGAAGAAGATATCTGCTTCCGGACACTTCGATTGTGAAATCACTGGAAACTTCAGAAGATACACATCTGCGACAAGAAACAAAGTTAACAGTTGTACTCAACATTTTTGGCCAAAGAGTTTTTACTTGTTTCACTACTTACCTTAAATCTTCCGAAGTGTAGAAAGTGTCAGGACGAGATCCAAGTTTCATAAACTTCATAGTTAAATCTATGAAGGTTGTTTAGCTTCTTGAATATTCAGAAACTACTCTGCATAATGGCCAAGCGCCAAAAGGGTTTCTTCCTCAAAGGCTGCAAACAGTTCGTTCCTCAACAAAAAAACTGACAAAACTCTTGTCTGCAAGTCGGACAAAACAGATCAGAATTTTGTCATAAGAGTTTAACTTGGGGGGGAGGGAAATAAAAAATGATTTTGTTTTTCTATTGGGAAGTTGTAATCGTGAAGGGAATAACGAGTTTGATATATAGATATATGGAAAAGAGAAAAAATGGGGTAAGAAATAAAGAAAGAAAAACTCAGAAAAACTGAGGCCACTACTAAAGTTCATGTCCATTCAATCAAATTCCTTATACCCAATCTGATATGGACATACAAACAAAAAGAATCAAAATCAATGCAGTTAAAGAAAAAGGATAAAGATGGAATTGGATATCCTATCAACACATCACAACCCACCCAAGTTCCATCAATCACCAAAGATAACCAACACCTTACTGGTATACCAAGAATGTTGGTCCATCCCCATGCATAAACCAAGAAGAAGAAAATACTCACTTGGGATGAATAAAGAAGAACACTCTTCACATCTTGATTTCTTTAAATGTTTTTAGCTTTAGCAAATTTCCAGAAAACCCTCTTCACCAATCATTCAAAGGTTAAAGAGAGAACCAAAAGAAAACAGAGCTATCTGCTTTTCAACTTTTTTGTTTTTCTTGTTTTACAAAATTTGGGATTTAAAATCTTTTTTGTATCCGGATACAAAAAGATATTATTTTCCTGATGTTATAATATTAATATTAATAAGGTGCTAGGTCAGTCGCCAGCGTGCAAAGCAAAATCACCAATCCCACGTGCCTCTGCTTATTCCACCTTCTCTCTTCCTCATCATTGCCTCTCCATATTTTGTTCACTCTTCTCTTCCTCAGTTCCTGACACACCTATTGTTAACTTCTTCTTTCCCTTTTCTCCTTTTTTTTGTGTAAATTTATTTTTAACTTCTCTTTTCATTGTATATGTTTTTTCACTCTTCCTCAACACATGTTTTTATTTTTTATTTTTTTTTATGAAACTCCTACACATGTTTCTTTTCACTCGTAGTCATACAATTATTTTGAGTAATTGTTATAAACAACAACTCTCATATACACATAATTACATATACACACACTTTTCATTAATCCCATATATTATATCTATTTTTCATTTAAAGTTAATTTGGGTTTTAAAATTTAAGATTTAAGGTTGAAATTTTGTAGGATTGGATTTAATGTTTAATAAGTATTCGAGTTTAAGTTTTAAATTTAAAGGATTTATAGTTTAAGGGTTAATGTTAAAAACCTTTTTTAGGGTTTAATATCTAGATTTTAAACTCTAAAACCCTATAAAATATTTTAATATATTAAAAAATATTAATTTGGGTCAAGATTGATATTTTTTAATAAATGGACAAAAAAAATGGATATGTGTGATTAAGATTGAGAAAAATGGTATATGTGATTCCGATATTGGTATGCTGATAAGATTTGTTTTGGTCTTTGGGGTTGAGAGATAGGATCCGAATCTTTAGATTTCTCTTCTGGGCGGTGCTTGACGGCTTTTTATCGTCGGCACAGGTCAAATATCCTTTTAATTTCTTGTCTTTATTTATGTTTTTTTATCGGGTTTCGGTTGAGGATGGAGAAAGAAAATAACAAAAGGGGATCTCGTGTTCTCTTCTCGGATCCTCTTGTTTTTAGGTTGTTTTCCTTCTTCATCCTCTTAATTGGGTTTAGCTACGGTTCCATGGGTTCCGGCCTCCCAATTTCGGCCTGATCTAGTTATCCGATCTTGGATTAACTTGATAGAAGCCACAAAAGAGCGTTTCCTTTGTTCTTTTTTATTTCCCACTTCCTTTCTCATTGCATGTCCAGATCTTGTCTCTCTACATGTGTATATGCGGCTTTGTTAATGGTGACAGTTTCGATCCTATGGAGAACAAGACGCTTGGTGTCTCTACAACAAGATCCGGACACGATCTATCCTTTTAGTATTTGGTTCAAGTGATTTCCAGGAGTTCTTCCCTCGCTGTTTTCGGATGAAGGCTTCAGTTCACACTAAATGTTGCCTTCTTTGGGAAACCAATCCGTACTTATTTTTGTAAGGTGGATTTAGTCATTACCCAAGGTCTTTTTGTCTGCTTTTTTTGGTTTTGCATGTTTAGGGTTTGGGCATGCTTGAGTTGTAAATTAGGATATTAACTAGATTATGAATTTCTTTTTTGTATGTTTTGATTGAGATTTGGCCGACAACGGATGTACGTTTGGCTCCCACAGGCTGGTGGTTGTGTAGCTCTAGACTCTGTAAACATGTTGTCTGTTTGTAACCCTGACAAATTTTGCCGGTCCAACTTAAAATATTTAATAGAGTATAATTTAATGAAAGAAAAAAAAAAGATAGGATTTTTTTTTTTAACATCAAGAGAGATAGGATCCTTCTCTTTTTTTCTTTTTTTTGTGCCGTCGTTTCCATTATGGTTCACCGTATATGGTACAAATATCCGAAAATTAGTTTGAATTCCGGTTTGATGTTTAAGATTATACACATATAGTTTAACAACAAATATGATTTATTTGAAAAAATCTTAAACCCAAACACCCCATAAATAGTTAACACTTGTATTTTTAAAAATTTATCAATTCCAAAGACATTTTTGAAGAAAAATACATAAATCCCCCTTACCTAAAATCTAAATATAAAGTTGAATTGGTTCCAAGTATATCGATACAATTTCTTAAATCGGTGGGGCTCTTGAATTTATTGCTCCTATATACGTATGACTTAATTTAACATGTTTAGATTGTACATGTACGTGTGAGACAATGCATTTAAAAAGTAAAAATGGTACAAACATATATCAGCTGTCCAATTTATAGAAGGGTGATTCGCTTTCTCCAGAATTTTTTGTTTAGACAATTTTCCTAAGTTTTCCGTTATCTTTAATTCTCCGTTCATCAATTATTCATGTATATTGTTTAGCCTACCTTCCAAAGTTACGTGTTTCAGAGTTATCTTATGCAAAACTTTTATTTTTTATTACGCGACCAATGATTAATTTGTATGACAAAAGAAACCCCATATATATAGTTACAAAAATATATAATGCATGTATTTATGGAAATGATATGACATTATGGAGAGTGTGTAAATCAAATTTCAAAATGAAATCGTATGGTCCACATGGGTTTACGTCCAAGTCATAACTCATAATAGGGATTAATTTGCACCTTTTGCTATCGTTCTTACTTCTTCGATACATTTGAAATCGTTGGCAATTCATGTAATTTACCTTTTTATTATTTCAGTTTTAAAAGAAAAGATAATCTATATACATAAATAATTTTTTTCTCTCATTTCATCAACCAATTCAGCCTCCATATCGTTTGTATGATTAATTTCATTATTTATGAATTAAATTTTAACTCTACACATTAATTATATATAATACTAGTTAATACATAATGATTAATGGAATTTGAAAAGTCATTACTCATATAAATTATAAAATTGAACCTTATACAATTATAATTTCATGAAACAATCACAGAATTAATACTTTATATTTTTCAAAACAATTTTTAATTAATTATTTATTTTTAATATTAACTATATATGATATTAAACACGATGCTAAAGGAATTAAAAAAGTTATTATTCATATAATAAATCATAAAACTAAAAACTAAAATTTATATAACAATGAAGTAATTTGTTTATACTAATACATTACACATTTTATTTATATTCGGACAACCTAATATATATTCATTGAGATATTATTACTATTAATACTCCTCATTTGTATAAATAAAGTGGGGGACGGAATAATTTTTCAATTTTAAGGTAGAAATATAACAAGAAAAAAAAAGAACAAGAGAGATAATCAATCTCTTGAAATCTCAGACAACAATAGATAAACGATTTCATTCGTATTTAGCACTTGGTGGACCAGCATGGTTCATGATAGAATAAGTAGGAAGACAAATGGGAGCAATTGAACACTCTTTATTTAAGAGTTAGATTGTGATTATGTTGAAGTTTAATTTTGGTTTTGTGGGAAGATTTGTTTCCCCTTTGCATGATTTGTAATCCTACATATTAGCTATTTTATGAATTTAATAAAAGAAGATAAACAAATAAAAAAATTCAGACGCCAAGAGATGGATGATTTCATTTGTATTTAGCACTTGGTGGATCAGCATAGGTTCATGATAGAATATGTAGGGAGGCAAATGGGAGCAATATAACACTCTTTATTTAAGAGGTAGATTGGTAAATTGTGATTGTGTTGAAGTTTAATTTTTGTTTTGTGGAAAGATTTTTAATGCTACATTAGCTATATGAGTTTAACAAAAGAAGATAAAAAAAAAAATCCCAGATGACATATATTCAAAACGAACAAATTTTAATTACGTGAAAAATATAACAAAAATAAATGCAAAAGAACTGGAGAGATAATCAGTCTCTTGAAATCTCAAACGACAAGAGATGAAAGATTTTATTCAGATTTAGCACTTGGTGAACCAGCATGGTTTTATGATAGAATAATTAGGAAGACAAATGAGAGCAATTGAACACTCTTTATATAAGAGTTAGATTGTGATTGTGTTGAAGTTCGAAATTGAAAAAGAAAAGGTTTCATTTATAATAAGATATTAAAAACTTCATATTTGTAGTAGATATATAATTATCTTCTTCTTTTTTTAGTAAATAATTATCTTATCCAACATATATCATAAACTATTAACTTAAGCAATAGTTCTATTAATAAATACAACAATTAAATAAAAACTAAAAAAAAAATTATGATCGCATATTAACATAGTATTCAAAATAACATGACAAAAAATTTTTCAATACATTTTCAATTGGTAAATCATATAAATCACAGAGATTATGTATAACATATATTTTTAAAAAATACGACAAAAATCTTTTAAAAAATATACTATAATTACAAAAATATGTGTGAGACATTGTTATCCTAATAACACAAAAAAAATAAAAAATAAAAATAATATATTTTGAATCAACCACTAGCAAAATCATAAAACGGGGATTGAATCTTAAGCATCCATATTGTCCAGACACCTCTTCCTCTTCTTATCAAAGAGGTTAGTGGGACAATGAAATCGACAATAACCTCTTTTTTCGTATAGTCTTTAATGAGTGTACACACTTTATTTAAGTAAAGAAGATATATATATATATATATATATATATATATATATATATATATATGACCAAGGAAAGGTCAAGGATGACGAATAATTAACAGATGTCACATTGTCTTTCTCACATCTTTATGGTTTTCAGATATAATATACGAAAAATTCCAGTTTACCCCATAAGAAAAGTGGAGGCCTGCTTAGAACAAAATCATTGAAAGGAGATCACTTTCTAAAGAAAGACAAAATGTTAATCTCGATCGTCTCTCTATACAAATAATTACTTTTGACCGCAAAAATTCGGATTGCATTTTACCCCTTCTTTTGAGGTTGATAAAGAAACTTAATATATATCCCACAACTTCTATATATAATAACATAAGATAGATTTGTGAATTCTGGGCAAGGCTAAAAGTTAGGGAGCCTAACAATAATAAGTATATGGCCTAGAGAAATAGGTCCTATATTTGATGTTTTGATCACTTTAAACAGTTCAAGTGGAGTTCCATCTGTGTGTTCAATTAGTTAAAAATTATGATATATATCTGACATATTTAATGATATATCACCTCTGATTCCTTTAAGTCTTATTATAAAACTTAGTCAATCATATATAGAGGATTCTACTTCATGATTTCTATAATTATAAAAGGAGAGTAATATATACTCTCAATCCGAGTAGAAGTCGTAGGTTTGAAGAAAGATTAATTTGTAGCCCTTTTCTCAATTAAGCTTCCCCATCAGATATCATTTATTGGATGATTCAAGACAGCATCCCACTTTGGCACAATGCCTCAATCAGTAAACAGAAGTCATAAACCAAATATTCAAAACTTTTGAAGTTTTGGTCTAGTGGTGCATGTGACTTAAATACTTAAATTTGTACTGATAGAATGCAGCTAGTATGAAAAAATAATAAGAACAAGGGTTAAAGACTTACAGTGGTAGTGTGGAGAGAAATGATGCAGAAGAAGAAAGACTCTGTTTGTTTTTATTATCAAATGAGAAGAAACTATGATCTGAACTGGAGCAGAAATAACAAGGAAGAAGTCTATATATACTGGAAGTTTTTGTCTTTGAAGCCAGATATGGCTTAAGTTAAAAAACATAGAACTTATGATACAAACAACAATGTCCCATGAGTTGTCAGAATCGGTACGTGTAAACTCCCAAACAAGCACCAGTGGTTGAGGGAACACAGATATAAAATCGGTCACGGCCCCGGTCGGTATTGTCGACCCGTGAATGTGACGAGAGGCCGTGTTGGATCAATCAGTGACCACTGGAGACGAGGGTCACAGGGGCCAGTGGCAGTTTGGTAAGTAAGGAGGTTAGAGGAAGGGTGTTTTGGGAATTGCCGAGAGGTTCCTGTCCTGATGTCAACTCTACGTGTGAAAGTTAAAGATTGTGTGATTTTGAATTATAATTGTAGTTGTAACCCGAGTGGGTGTCCAGCCGACAATGCCTGCTTCTGGTGGTCCCCTTTGGTCGTGGGACCCATTTGTCCCCATTGGAGATACTCCACGATTGGAGCTGAGCTGGATTATGTACTCGTTATATAATAGATCTCAAATGTTATTTATTTGGGTTTGGCCTATTTTGCTGTCTTTCTTGTGGAGCAAATGGAATGGATATGTGATAATTTTAAGTTGTTTGGAAGCATTTAAAATTTAAAAATATCATAAAATTCACACGCCCTTTTTTAGGAGTTTAATCACATGTACCTATTTTTTTATACTATTAATCATATATACTTACTTTCATTCCTTTTAATCATTTTTTTTGTAAAAAGTCTAAAATATCTCTATTTAAATATTAATTATTTATGGGGTTTTAGGATTTAGGATTTAGGATCTAGGTTTTAAGGTTTATAAACCTTAAACCCTAAAATTTTAAACCCCAAAAAGTCTTTCCAACCCTAATAAACCCTAACCTCTAAAATATAAACCATAAATCCTAACAATTAAACTGTAATTGATATTAAAATTAAATCCTAAGTTTATTAGGGTTTAACACTAAATCTTAAAGAGAAATTTTAAGAAATACCCCTTTCAATATGTCCTTTCAAAAACACCCGCATTTATTTTTCAAAAATACCTTTTTTAATTTAGGGATGATTTAAGGTGTAATTTAGGACTTAAATCTTGTAGGGTTATGTTTAGTGTTTTACAAACTATTTAGATTCATGTTTGAGGCATTAGGGTTATATTTTAGGAGTTTTGGATTTATTAAGGATTAAAACCTTTTTTAGGGTTTAGAATTTTAGGGTTTAGGATTTTAACCCTAAACCCTAGATTCTAAACCCTACAACCCTACAAAACATTATAGAATATTTTAAAATATTAAAAATGATAATTTAGATTGAATTTAGATTGAAACTAATATATTTTTCAAAAATAGCAAAAAAGAGGGGTATTTTTAAACATGTGCATCCAAAGGGGACATTTTTTAGATTCCTCCTATCTTAAACCCTAAGTAAATCATAAACTTTATAATTTTACTATACTCTAAATCCTAAAATCCTAAACCCTAACAAATATATTATTTATAATGAAAAATAGCTTTGGTAAATGAAGGGTATAATGATATTAAAATAAATGGTGGGTATATGTGATTAAAAAAGGATGGTGGTTATATGTGGTTAATGAATATAGAAAAGTGGGTATATTTGTGATTCTCTCGTTTTTTTTTTTTTTTAGTGATTGATGAATTATTTGAGAGGTAAGTCATTTGTTTTCATAACATGTACAGTTAAATTATTGTTATAAATTCAATTTTGGAAGATATATATATTTTTAGAAACAGTTGACAAAAATATATATATATATATATATATATATATATATTTAGAAACAATTATGTTTTTTCCTTTTTATTTTATTTTTTATCTTAGCTTCAACAAAGATTAAGATGAATTCCATTAAATAAATTTTAGAATGAAACTTGATGGCATTAATACAAAATATTAAAATATATGTATGTATTTGGAAACAAGATGATAAATGATTTGGTCAATCTTAACCGTTAGGGCTAGTGTCGTCATCCTGTCATCGTCTGGGTTCGAGTCATTTTTAGTGCATATTATTAAATTATGGAAAATTTTGAAAAATACCTCTTTTGATCACATCATTTTCAAAAATACCACTTTGAGAATATTTTCAAAACTACCACTATATATCAAGGCTATTTTTTTTTTACAGTTGACAAATTTGTTAGGATTTTGAGCTTTAGAGCTTAGGGTTTAGTAAAATATAGGGTTTAGGATTCACTTAGGGTTTGTAGGGTTAAATAATTTTAGAGTTATGGATTTATCCTTTATCAAAACTATTTTTTCTTACAGTTGGAACATTTGTTAAGATTTAGGATTTATAAAACAATTATAGGGTTGATGGTTAACTTAGGGTTTCTAGGTTTACGGGGTAAAACCTTATAAAATTAATGTTTAGAATTTAATAGCTATTAAAATTTAAGGTTTTAGAGTTTAGAATTTAGAGTTTTAGGGTTTCAAATAAGGGTTTAACCACATACCCACCCCATGGTAGCCATTAACCACATATACCCACATTCCCTTCTTTTAATCAAATATATCCACCTTACCTTGTGAAAAGTCTCTTTTTTTTTTAATCGTCAAAGACATATATTGAATAATAATGAAAATGTTGTAACAAAAAAGACATAAAGCCAATTAAAGGGAAAACAATGCCCAACTACACAATCTTAACCATAAAATTTATTGTGCTGTTCCATTGCATCCCTGTAGATTTTGTCATGCAGCCAACTTGGCCCGCCTAAAGATAGGTATGATTGAAACCGACCATCACGAAGTACGCTTGAAGCAATAGCCCGAGCTATTTGATTGGCATGAGGATGAACGAGCTCAAAAGAGACTGGCAAAAACTGAGAACAAAGTTCTTGGATGGAGTGAACAAAGTTCCTGATATATTCAAGATAACAAAAAGAAAAACATATTGTGCAGTTCTTGGTGAACAAATCATACTGCAAGTGTTTTTCTTCAAGTCATTTGCTACGCTAATTGATGAGGGTTAAAAACTGGTAGACACTTTTCAATTAATTAACCTTCTATCTCTAAGCAACAAACTAGTTGTTGTAGATTAGTATCATGGTCGAACCATAAAGACCAATGGTTACACTGTGAATCTTAAGATCGCAGTTAAGCTAAAATAAGAAATATAAAAGTTGGGTTGGTTGTGACTAACGATCTCTAAGCAAATGTAAATTCAATAAAATAAAAGTGTGATGTTAAATTTTATTGTCTACAAACAAAGACCAATAGCTAGGCTACAAGTGTCCGAAGAGATTGTAGTATAGTATAGGTATCGAATCCACTCAAGCGAAGTGGCTAGTTCTTTGAGCACTATACAATTTAACTATGCTAAAGCAACCAAATAGAGTTCAATCAAGTAACAAGCAATAAATCAAACCAGCAATAAAACACTAACAAGTAACAAGCAAGCAAGACTAATTCAAGATTCAATAAGAGATAAAGGCATTGACCAATGGGTGATGGTAATAATGATCATGGGCGATTAGAATAAACCTTGTGGAAGTTAGATGTTTACAAATGAAGCACCATCCTAGACAAATGACTACTATCTGTAGCTTGACCCAAACCCTTGGTGTCATTATCCTAGATATTATCAAACTTGACTATTTCCTAATATACCAAATTCAATGATACTAAGCATGAAATTACGAGTCCAGTCTACCACTAAGTACCTTACCCTTTCCCAAGGTATAATGTGTAAAAAACAAAACACAAGTCAAGTTCAAACAAGTAATCTATCATAACCCAGTCCCTTGGTATTATGAATAGAATGACAAGGACCTAGTCTCAAATGATCCCTCAAAAGAGACTAGCATTAACAAGCAATGACTAAATGTTTAAGGAAATAAAGCATTCAAAGCAATCTTGTTTAATCAAGCAATTCATCAAACACCTTGTGTGTGTGGAAGCTTATGATCTATTCTCAGTTGATCCCTCAAAAGAGATATCATTAATGATCAACACAAGATAAATATTGATCATTGAAGCATTCCAACAAAAAAAGTGTAATGAAGCCTAGAATATATTCTCCAATGATCCCTCATAAAGATATAACATTAATAACACAAGAGGCAAAGGTAAATCAAGGAAATCTAAGTATCAAGTTCATTCAAGCATTTCATCAAACACCTTGTGTGTGATGAAGCCTATGATCTATTTTCCATGTTCCCTCATATGAAAATAGCATTAATGATCACAAGGTACTAGCAATCCTTGAAGACTAACAAGTAATCCACAAGATCTACCCTAATCACCCAATAATCTACCAAAACCCAAAAACCAATAGAGGAGACTACTCACTCATAACCACAAGATCCATAAAGATTAAGATAAAAGAAATCATAATCAATGATGAAGAAGATGAGATTAAGGTTTTCCCAAACACAATAATCAAAATCCTCAATTTTAGATCTAGATCCAAAGGGATCACAAAGAGAGTTTCTTGGTGTTTTTCTCTCAAAGAGATGATGAAAAAGTGATGCTTATCCTTACAAATGACAGCTAAAAAGGTATTTAAAAGATAAGATAGGAATGGTCAAAGAGAATTAGGATAAGGTCAACAAATAAAAACAAAGGAAAAAATGTCCACGAGATTGGGTGTTCATATCGGGTGACACCCGATCTCGTGAGACATAGATTTGGCAATTTTTGGCTCATGAGATCGGGTGCATGGGATCGGATGCTATCCGATCTCAGGCATATGGGGCTTCAAACTTCATCTCTTCACTCCTTCTTCATTCTTTGACTCCTTCCTTGCTCACTTGCTCATCCATTTGCTCACCAAGCTTCATCCAAGCATCCTCCATATCCATTTAGCTCAAAAAGTACCTAAAACATGCAAATATACAATGCAAATGCAAGAATGCAAGACAAAGTCCTAAATGCAAGCTAAAATGTACAAAGTGAATGAATATGCAACAAAATAACACAAATGAATAACAAATGAGATCAAAAGAAGTAAAAATAAGGGGTTAAAACATGCATAAAATACTACACATCGAAGTGCTAGGTATAAGGAATTCTCCATGAATTATATATCACAAATGAGACAAACTATTCAGCGATATAACTAAGAACTGTATAGAACTAAACCATAAATGTCTAATTAATCCATTCTCAAGGTACCAAGAACTTGGAATGCCGGTATTCCCTGAAAAGGTTGGAAAGAATTATTAGTACCAACATCATTCATAGGAGGGTAGACCTGGTCTTGCAGATTTTCGACATTGTTACTGCGATTAGATATATTCGGGTGGTTCCTGTTGTTAGAATTGAAGCCTTGTGTGAACCCTTGTCCCGTGACATAGCTGACCACTTGCATTTCATTCCCCCTACAACTAAATCGTCTCAGTAAGGCACTCCGTTCCCCCTGCAACTAAATCGTCGCTGACACGCGAACCTACCTGCCATTCGATCGATGTGCGTTCTGACACTCGATCGAATGGTTGCCGTTCGGTCGATAACCTTTGCTTGTCCGCAAGCAAACAACAAAGGTTGAAGAAAAGAGAAAG
>OVAP01002804.1:0-18342 GCA_900406295.1 Aurinia saxatilis
AATTCAGTAATGACATTTTTCGTAATTACTGTTTTTTATCAAATGATTGAAAGACAAGGTGGTTATTTATAAAATATCAGTTGGCCCAAACTCTCACTTGACAAAATAGTAGTTTTACCTAAAATATGTGTTATTCTAGTTTTTTTCCCTTTTAAAAATTATAAACATTTTTTTTTAACCGACGTTTTTTTACAGTTGCTAAAAAAATGTCTTTAACCACCTTATTTAAACGGGGTAACGAATTGTACCAAAAGTAGAACCATGAACCAATACAGAAGCAGCCCACAGTTGTTATTATAGTTTGGCTCCAATTTATCTGAGTTATTTTAACAACTAAATTACTAATGGTTTTATCTATTTACCTCTTCTCTGACATCCAATAGGAAATAGACAGACAACGAAGAAAATTAGACTGAAAATATTCAAACTGTGTAAGAAAAGAAAGTAAATAACAACACTACTCCTAATACAGCCAAACCACAACCTCGGGAACCTCTTCCTCCTGCCAACTATAAAAACAGACACCACCAAACGATCCATAAATATAATTACTCTGTTTGCTTAAAACAATTTTGTATTTTTGTGATATTAATACCCAATTAGTTCCATTTCCCATGGCAATTTGTTTGTTGGACCGAAGCCAAAACTGATTCGAGAGGATGTATTTATCTTGTGAAATTGTTTTGTTCAAGTATGGGTGATCATGAAAACCAATTAGTAAACATTATAGAATGCCCATGGATACTTTTCTTTGAAGATATAATTTGGTATAATTATTTTCAAAAGCAACATAAGATATATATATATATATGTCTAGGGGGTTATATATAAACACCCCTTTTTGAAAAATACCCCAAAACAAAATGCATTTTGGAAAGAAGTAAAAATATCGTGATATTTGACATGATTATTTTTATAAGAACATAGGATTAAATGGACCATAAATATACGAAAATAACACAATTATAATATATTTTTTTGCCATTTTTAGTGTATTTTATTAACTTACAGATTAAATAATAGGTCAATAGGGATACAATAACAATTTGATAGACTTTACTCTATAGTGTGTACACACATACTATGAATGATTGCAAGATGCTGATATTGTATGAGATCAAGATTGAATCCAACATGCATGAATAACAAGCATATGAACAAATACGCATTTAATTTAGGGATTAATTGTCGTCTAGTATTTTTTTGTCGTATCGATTGAGACCAAAAACTAAGTTCGATATATGCAATTTTGACACTACTACTATTATAAATAGATTACTATGAAATCTCATGTGGCAGAGCCCGTCGATGAGAAATAAACAGTTTTTAAAAAAAATTACCACTAAGAAAGAGGAAAAGAAAAGAAAAGAAAACTAATGTACACTTGAAATCTTGCTTATATAAAGAGTCGAAAGGACCCTTTGTTCCCCCATCTCCTCAACAACACTCACTCGCTCCCAATTCTCTTCTTTTTTTTTTTTTATTCATTTTGAAACTCACAACAAGACAAAAACACACAAAAAATGGCTATAATTTGCAGAACAGCAACATCTGAAGAACATGAACAAAAACAAGATCTTGAAAACGATCCACTAATCTTCAACCCTTCCCTTCTGAACCTCCGGACGCAAATCCCGAACCAGTTTATCTGGCCAGACGAAGAGAAGCCTTCCATTGACATCCCTGAGCTCAACGTTCCTTTCATCGATCTCTCAAGAAGCCAAGAAGACTCCACTCCGGACATCACAGAAGCTTGCAGCACTCACGGTTTCTTTCTCGTCGTCAACCATGGTGTCAGCGAGTCGCTCATATCCCAAGCTCACCGTCTCATGGACCTTTTCTTCGACATGCCTCTCTCCGGGAAACAGAGAGCTCAGCGGAAACCCGGCGAGAGCTGTGGCTACGCCAGTAGCTTCACCGGCAGATTCTCCACTAAGCTCCCGTGGAAGGAGACTCTCTCTTTCCGCTATTCCAACGAGAATAACGGATCAAGAACCGTTCAAGACTACTTCTCCGATACATTAGGACCAGAGTTCGAGCAATTTGGGTACGTGAACACACCGTATTTCCGATTATGTCCTCTGTTTTTCCTACTTGAATAAACCGGCTTTCTTATACCGAACCGGCTTTATTTGCAGGAACGTGTACCAAGACTACTGTGAAGCCATGAGTTCTCTGTCACTCAGGATCATGGAGCTTTTGGGGCTCAGTTTAGGCGTAAACCGAGACTATTTTAATGAATTTTTCCAAGAGAATGATTCGATAATGAGGCTGAACCATTACCCTCCATGCCAAACACCAGATCTCACATTAGGCACAGGACCTCATTGTGATCCTAGCTCTTTGACTATTCTTCACCAAGACCATGTCAACGGCCTTCAAGTCTATGTTGACAATCAATGGCGCTCCATTCTTCCGAATCCAAAGGCTTTCGTCGTCAATATCGGTGACACCTTCATGGTAATCACTAATGAATAACCTGGTTACTTATACACAGAATAGTTGATCAATTTTTGGGTAAATTTTGCAGGCTCTATCGAATGGAATATTCAAGAGCTGTTTGCATAGAGCGGTTGTAAATAGAGAGAGCGCAAGAAACTCTATGGCGTTTTTTTTGTGTCCAAAGAGAGACAAAGTGGTGAAGCCACCAAAAGAGATTCTTGAGAAGGTGACGCCAAGAAGATACCCTGACTTCACTTGGCCTATGTTCCTCGAGTTTACTCAAAAACACTACAGAGCAGATGTCAATACTCTCGATTCCTTTTCAAATTGGGTCGTAACCAACAACCATCCCCTATAAGAAAACAAATTACTATCTGGATCTTTTGTCTTTCTCAGTTACTATGTGGTGAAATTATTCGAATTGGAGTTCAAAGTTTAAGCGTTTGTATATTGTGTTGTTAGACCAAATATTGTCGTGTGAGCAAACCTGAGAGAGAGAGAGAGAGAGAACAATCCAAGAACGAAGTACACATCAATTGTCATTAACTAGTGAGTCCAACATACGATTAAAGACATAAATTTGTGCATCATGTACATCAACATGTAGTGTAGCAAGAGTCATCAGAAAAAACAAAACACATGGGCCACCAAAACCAACCCAAGAATGTTCTCTTTCTCGCAAACAATAGAACCAAGACCCTTATGATGCTCATCATCCTTTGAATCTTACCTGTTTGGTAACCCTATATACGTACAGATGCAAACACCTTCCTATAGTGTTTGTTTGGACAATATACAACTCATTATTGAATCTGAGTTTTCTAGTTTTTTTTTTTTTTGTCATCTAATGTTTTATAAAGTAGTAGATTTAGTTAATACAAGAGTTCAATAATATTACAACCACCCAAAAACTTGAAACTGAGTCTAGGCCCAATCGACAAATCCAAAAAATACTGCCCACTGAGCGTTACAGAGCTTCTTCTTCAAAAACCTCTCTTAACCAGTTTGGAAATCCTCTCTCCACATAAGATTGTACTCTTCCTTGCTTTGTAACATTCTCGGCAATGAGTCTTGCCCCTCGATTCGTTGCGACAGACTCTATCTTTAGTCTCCAGTCCACCATTGGACCCAAACCATAGATGATTTCACCTGCTTGAAACCCATAAGACGGCCATGCTTTTGGTCTTAGAATGGCACCCAATCTGAGTTTTCTAGTTAAAAGATGTTTCTTAACAAATTATTATATATTATAAACAACAATTTTCTAAAGAGGGAAACTAATTTGTTAACTTTCTTAGCTTCAAAAGATTATTTTATAAATTTACACAATGATAAAGGACAATGCGGTCGCAGATAAAATATACACTATATAAATTTTATATTAAGAATAAAGATTCAAATACAATATTGAATTCACTATTAGAACCGAGAATTGTTTCACATTATTTCGATTTACTAACCAGGAAAAACGGTCATTTAATTCTCCAAGTATTTTGATTGAGCGAATTTATTCCCCAACTATTGTCTGCTCATATTAATTTCTGAAGTTGTGTTTCACTGTTTAAATCAAAGACTCAAAAAGTCAACCTTTCATTTTAATAATAAAATATTAATATTTTATTCAAAATAATAATATTTAATAAGAAAATAACAGTATGTTTTTCAAAAAAATCCAAAAAATCCGAAAAAATTAAAATTTCTAATGTTTATGAATTAATAATATTTTAGTTATAATGTTTATTTAATATTTAATTTCTAAACAACAAATTTTTCAAAAATATTATTTTTTAAGTGTAAACTATTATAAGGTTTTAGGTTTATTCATTACTAAAATTGTAAATCTCAGAAAGTGGTTTCACCCCTAACAATCCCTAAACTCTAAAATCTAAACCCTCAAACCCTAAAGTAGTTTCAATTATAAATCGTAAATCTCAGAAATGGTTTTAATTGTAATCCAAAAGCATTCGGAAAAATAAACGCTTTTTAGATAATTACTCCAAAATACTCAATTAATCCAAAGTAGTTCGGATAAATAAATATTTTCAGATAAATAAACTAAAATAGTCAAGTAATCCAAAGTAGATTGCATAAAAAACGGTTTTTGATAAATAATCCAACTAGTTATTTAAACCTAAATCCAAAATATTTTGGATAATTATTCAAAATAATCAATTAAACCAAAAAGTTGTATTTATTAATTTTAAAATTTTAGCGATTAGAAAATATATATTTTGAAAATTTATCGATTAAAAATTAATATTTAAGATATTTTTTTATAATAACTCAATTATTATTAATTTTTAAATTTTAGAAACTTTTAAGATTTTTTTTACTTTTTTGCATTTTAATAAAAAAATTTCTTTTTCAGATTTTCTGGTTTTTAAAAAAATTTATTGTTATTTTTAATTAAAATATTAATATTTTTATTAGAATATAAATATTTTATTATTAAAATTAAAGGTTGATTTTCTCAGTCTTAGATTTAAACAGTCTAACACAACCTCGGAAATTGATGTGAACAGACAATAGTTAGGGGAATAAATTCGCTCTATCACAATACTTGGGGAATTAAATAACCGTTTTCCCTTACAAACCATTCTATATTTTTGGCCAACTAAAAATAAGATTCATTTTCTATATGCACAAATCTTTGTAAAACCTAATCATAAAATAACTTCTAACATAATGCATTATTGTAAATTTGTAAACTTAAATTTCTTGCTTTGTTCAGATGAAAATAAATATTTTTTTTCTTATTTGTGTATTCTATTTGTAAAATTTACTTAATGATCTTTAAAGACTTCAGCACAAAATAACATAATTTGATCAAATTAGTCGAAAATAAAACTGAAAAGTATTAAATTCGAATCACTGTATATATATATTAATTTAAAAATATCAATACAAAGTTTTAAGAGAACTTCAATAAAGCCATCACAAACCTAAATAAAGTTTGTCTATGTGCTCCGCCTAGCTTCCCGTTGCAACCACTCATGTAGCCATGCTGGACCATCTAAAGAGAGATATGACTGAAACCGCCCATCCCTAGTGACACTTTGAGCTATATCGTGTGCCATTGTATTAGAGCCTCTCGATACAAGTTGAAAGAGAACGTAATAAAAACCTGCGACCAATGTGTAAACTCGAGCTATCATATTTATGTACTTTGACCACATATGAGGTTTTATGATAGCCTCCATTGCAGCTGAACAAACTGATGCAATGATAATCTCGGGAATATGTAGATCTTTCAAACTTTGTAAATTCCATATCACACACCTCAACTCCGCCATAATACAATTGGGAGTTTTAAGAAAAGCATCCCGCACATGATAGAGAACATTACCACGATTATTTTGAGCTATCTATCCTCCTCCAAAGTGGTGAGACGCATTACTCCAAATCCATGAATATATATAGTTATATTTTAACACATTATATCTTATTATGTAAATTTAAGAGCGCACGATGTGGGATCGACACTATCATAAGTATAACTCACTCGATTATGGCGTGTGTCTTTGTTCATTAAGATTATGACACTAGTTTAACAAAAATTAGAAAAATAAAATAAAGTAAATTGAGAGAATTTAAAACTACCACTTCTGGGGTATCGCTTTTCAAAAATATCATGGGAAGGAATAAATTATAAAAAAAATACAACTATTTAATTATTAAGTATTTATAAGGTTCTAGGGTTTAAGATCTAGAGTTTAGGGTTTAAAAATCCTAAACCCAAAAAAGTCTTCTCACCCCTAGTAAACCATAACCCACTAAAATATAAACCCTAAAATCCCAACAATTACACCCTAATAGTTATTAAAAAATAAACTCTAATACTATAAGGATTTAACCCTAAATATTAAACTCTAGAAACCCTAAGTCAATCATAAACTCTATAATCTTACTAAACTCTAAGTTCTAAAGTCCTAATCCTAGCAAATTTGTAATTTGTAATAGAAAATAACTTTAGTAAATGATTGTACTTTTGCAACTATACCAAAAATGGTAGTTTTGAAAAAAGGTGTTTCAAAAGTGGTATTTCTAAAATTTCCCATGTTACATGGAGATAAATCAAGAAATGCTTAGTTTACATAAATGAAAAATTAGCTCTATATACTCTTTTGGACCAAAATTAGGTATGATACTGAAACGAGCTTTTCAAAGGAAGATAAATAAATTAGGACTGTTTTGACCCTAATTTTTTTTTTCCATCTACTCATGTTGTCCATAATTAATTTTGAGAAGAAAAATTAGGTGATGCTAATTTAGTTGTATATACACATAACTCTAACATAGCATCAAATTTGATAATTGTACCAAGTTACTACATCAAAATTGGTTGAATAATCCAAGAATTTGTAACATATAACATCTATTTAGCTGTAGAGCTAATTTCTTAAAGGCTTTGTTCGTTTGTGTATCTAGATATTGCATTTAGATGTTACATCCAGTTCCAATACGTATGCAATATCCAAATATTATTTGTTTGTGTAATTGGTATTTGCATCTAGATATTGTATTTGGATATAACTTTGTTCGTATGTGAGTTTGCATCCACATAAAAATGCATTTAATAACAAAATGACTTAAAAAGATATCTCTGAACTAAAATACTGAATTATTTAATAAATAAAAATTTATTCCAATAACCCAAATTAGATTTTTTTTTTTTGGGAACCAAAATTAGCTTTGCAGGAAAGCAATTTTGTAATTCGCTCAGAAACACAATTTCATATATTACAATTTTGGCGAAAAAAACGAGATTTTGCAATTTTGGCTGGGAAACTGTATTTTACAATTTTTGAGGAAAACATGATTCTACGGTTTTGGCTGGGAAACAGAATTTTACAGTTTTGGTAAAAACCACAAGATTTTAAGGTTTTTGCAGAAAAGGGAGTTTACTGTTTTGGCAGGAAAATGGAATTATTCAGAAATCCAAGGCTTTGTGATCCATATTTGTTTAGCAAAAAGGTCAGAAAAATTAGAGATCAAATGTGGAAATCATCTAAAGGAGCCCAAAGATGTTCAAGAAGCCTTAACATTCCCATAAAAGAATATATGTCTGGGGAAGGAACGAGCCAAGTAAAGAAGACAGTGATTGGAATTTGTGTCATCAAGCGTCCGTTCTCTCTTCCGGTTTTGCAACATATCTCGCATTTTCTCTTGAAAAACGGTAACCCTTAAACACTTAAGCTCCACCTCTAATATTAGCCTCCTTACGTTACAAACCTAGCGCCATTTTACTTAGCTAATATTCTCTAGTAAGAAAGCACATGCAATATCTTAATGAATGTAGAGAGTCAAATTTTGGTGAAATTTAGGTGATTGCAGGTTGAGATTTTGTTGGATCAGTTGGGAGAGTCGTGGCGGAGTATAAGACGAGAGTCTTTTTACAGGATTGTCGAGATGACAATCACGAAGTTGCAGCAAAGATCTAGTAAGGGTGAGTATAGGAATACTCAGTAAGACGGGAATTACCGACTCACTGAACCTATAACAATCCCTAAATATTTAAGTCCATATGTCATCGACCCTCTCGATCAACACACAGCCTCAACCACAACACCACAACAATACTAGTAATAAACAACAGCAACATTCTAAACCATCCTCATCGAGATTTGGGTACAACAACACACATGGTGAGGATAAATACATTACCCCCATATCCAATCTCTGATACGCAATCTCACTGAATAGGGATCCATGCAAACCACCATAGTCAGGTCTCATGTACACAAACTCGTTGGGTATGGATTTGTGCAAATTCTGGAAATGATGAAATTAGACTTCAAGGTCGACAAACTCAATTGCCTAGTTGATCTCTGCAATCTAGACCAGAGGGCCTTCCAGATCAATATGCGACGATCAGGATTTTAGTGGCACATTGCCTTATCGTAGCTGATGGGGATCTAGTTTTCGCCCAAAATAGGTCATGCAAGCGCACATGTCTCACAGTAGTACTTAGGGATCATATCCACATGGAGCATAGTGTACGCAGTAGCACGTCCAAGTTCACTCGAGCTAAGCAGCAGATATGAGCTGGTTTGGTTTTTGGTCGATCGACAGTGTGAAGTGGGCGATCGACGAAAGCGCCTTTCGGTCAATTGCATATAATGCGTTTGATCGACTAGTGCCTGCAAATGCTAAAACAAATAAAAAAGTAAGTAAATTCAGATATTAAAAGCATTAGGAAGTCAGATAATGCCTCAGAGGGACACGGTTTGAATTATGCAGGGTAGTGGCTAGTGTAAATATCATAATTAAGGCTATATAGTTGGAATCACTATTAACTGACTATCCTTATGGTCAGACTTAACCAGTTTAGTTCAATTGGTATCCGAGTTAACTCTAACATATATCTTTTCAGAAAGAGAACCTATAAGCTGATCAACCAATCAATCTCTCTAGGCATTAAGTTCAAGAAATCAAATTCAACTAAACTATAAATAGTAAAGTTTCACTATCAAGTTATGGATCTCTTACTCTAAGTGGTCTATTAGTAGCAGGTTTAACCTATGATTGTATTAAGATCTTATATGAAAGTAAGCTTATAAACTAGTCATTACACAACTCTATTGCCTATCTACCAAACCATGATTCCTCCTAGCAAAACCATATTTCTAACTAAGAGACTACCCAATCATGCTAAAGATAAACATAATGACAATGAAAATTGCTATTATATGAATCAAGAGGGTTCAGAATAGCTTCTCTGGAGTGCAGGGATTACAAACTTCATCCTTGAAAGTAATGATCAAACAAACATAAAACAGAAGAACAATGAAAAGAAACAGTAAACTTTTTAGCCTGGATACTTGGAAGCGTCTTAAGTGGCGGTGTTTTCTCTGGCTTCAGTCGTCTGTATTTATAGGGAAGAGGGTCGAGCAGCTGATGTATCGTGTTCTTTTTACACATTTTAACCCTTGTTTTCTTAGTATTTTTCGAGTCTTTTGGGTCTTTTTCAGGTTTAGGTCATGGATAATGGAGCAAAGGCTTGGCAAGATGAATAAGAGACAAATGAGCAGGATGTGAAGAAGAATGAAGCATTGAATGGAGAAATAGGCTCAGAACGATCGTTCCGCTTTTGGAACGATTGTTCCACACATTCAAGAGCAGAACGATCGTTCTATTATCGGAACGATCGTTCCCGACGTTCAAAAACAGAACGATCGTTCCGACCCTGCCGACTACAAAAATGGAAACAGGAATAAACGCGTTTTCAGACAAAATATAAACCGATTTTTCTCTCATTCAACACAGATTTTACCCTAGTTTTTACACCCTCTCTGCCTCCAGAACAGCCTCCCTTGATAGATTCATCTCTTTTACCTTTAAAACTCTTTCTGTTCTTCATTTCTTCAAGTTTTGATTGTTGTTGCTTGGAGACTCTTGAAGACTCATTCATTTCCTTTCAATTCAGTCATTTACCGTTGTTGAGAAGTGTTCTTAAACCTTTGTCCTTTACAATTTTTGTTTTAATCAAGTATTATTCAGTTTATTCTTTTTCTTGATCATGTTTACCGTTACATCTTGTTTAATTGTCATTTCATTCATGTGTGAGTAGTTAGGTTGTTAGATCTAGGGAAATCATGGGTTGTTAAGTTAGCAACTGGATGTAAATAGGTAATTCATCTATAAAATAGCTTCCTCCTTATGATGTTACAATGTCAAAACTAGTTTGATCACCTCGTTTTTGTTATTAGGATTTTCAATTAAACGAAAGTGTAATAGGATTCTTGAAACCTCATTTAGGAGAGCAGATTGTCCTTAGCCAACGAAAGTTGATGCTAAGGCAAGTTGTGAACTTATCAAATCTGCTCTAGTAAAGCTCTCTAGCTATCTTAAATCCAAATGAAAGTTTAGGTATTTAAATTTTTGAGAGAAGTAATTGGTACCACGAAAGTGGACCAATTTAGAATTATATTTAAGTTGAAGTTTGGTAAATTTAGGACCTGAATAAACATTCAGTTAATTTTTATACAATCCATTGATTATCCCTAGGTCTAGCATTTTATTAGTATTGAATTAAACCCATAGAAAAATCAGAAAATAAACCCAAAAACCCAATCATTTGATCATCTTAGCTAGATTAAATAATTTAGTAGATTGCAGTGTAAACCTGAGACTTGTGGATTCGATCCTTTACTACTACATCAATAGGTGTTAGTTGTCTTGGTCTTATTAATTTGTTAAGAAGATAATTTATTAGCAGTTGGCCGAGATATCAGGAAGAGGATTTGGATAGGAATCCTAATATTTGTGTCTATCCGGCTATGATCAATCGATCACCATTATTATATTCGATCGACTGATATTTGAAACGCGTCTTCTGAAGATTCAATATCTTCTGTGATTATCTCCAACATTTGCTGATATCTCCCCGAATGCAACTGTCCTTATCTGAATTTGTTCTCGAAGCTTCCTTGGATTAATGGGCTTTGATCGATGGGTGGGTCTTTCCTCCGGTCGATTGGGCGTTCATCTCATACAGGCTTCTGATCTATCTCATGTTTTACAGGTTCTTTATCATAATAAACCTATACTTATATTTATTTTATAGTCCACAGTATTATTATTAGAGTCCAAAAGAGTCATTTTAGGTGCATTACGAGTTTTGGAGCTTTGGAAGGATCTAGAAGATTTATGGAGCAAAAGCTTGGAGAGACAAAAAAGGAAACAAAGAAAAATGGAAGTTTCAGACGGGAGTGTCGATAGACACCACTTTGGTGTCGATCGACACCTTACGGATATTCAGCCACTTTCCTTAAATCTCAAGACCAAGACTCTTCCCTAATTTTTTTATGCTAATTCCTTTAACCTAAGATTTGTCTTGGACCTTATATATACTTTTCTACAGTCATTGTTTAGGCTTAGATAATATTCATATTCTCTTAGAGTTTTGTAGGGGAGAAGATTTCTCTAAACCATCTTTTAATTTCTATAGAGTATTATTCAGTTTATTGTTCTATTGATTTGCATGATGAATTGCTTAGTTATGTCTGAGTAGTTTGTTAGTTAGGTTTAGGGTTCTTGAACTTTGATGATTTTCTGTTTACCATAGCTTAAATTATGTGCCATAGATTTAACTCTTCTCTTAGATTGTTTTTATGATATGCTCTAGGTTGGCCATCTAGAGCTTATGATTATAGAGAATTTATTATGCATGAGAGTTCTAATAAACTGTTAAGAGAGCTAGCTATCTTCTCTCAAAGATATTTGGTGTAGATTTGCTAGTGAACAAATTGAAAAGGTTTGATAATGCTAATTTGAATTCATAGGATTTCTCAGTGAGAGTTGGCTGTTCTAGGGTTCAAATTAAGTTAGTAGGTCTCAGCGAGAGTTTGATTTGCTAGATAGATTGTTCAAGTTTAAGAGTTAAAGGTTTTCATAGTTTTTGTACGTAGGATGTCGATCGACACCACATCATTGTCGATCGACATTATCCGTAGCTTGGGTTAGAATTGATTTTTAGTTTAAGTTCCCAAAGTCTAGTGTCTGCCTATAGTAGAAAATATAGTCAAAAATCACATAGTGTCTGCCTATAGTAGAATATATTAAAACCAATTGCCTTGCATTTTTTTAGAATTTATTAAATTAGTTTGCATATTTATTTCAGTCTTTGTGGGTTCGATCCTTAAGTACGATAACTGATTAGTTGATGTGCACCTGCAGTTTGAAATACATAGGGTAAAACTTTGTGTATCAAGTGTTTGGCGCCGTTGCCGGGGACCAATTAAACTTGCATACTAGTTTTTATTCGAATTCTATTTATTTGTATTTTTATTTTGGTTTTATTTTCTTTTTACCTATTTACTAACTAGTCTTTTTTTTATTTTTCTCTTTGGTGCTTCAGGTGTATGCACTTGAGGAGTAACAATTCTCAAGAGTTTTTGGACCACACCAAGCTTGAAAGAATCGAAAAGGAGAACAAAAAGAAGGAGAAGATGGTAGAAAACCACAACGATGATCAACTCCCACCACAACATGCACAAAGGAACACGGCTGTCCGAGTCACACTTGGTAACTATGATGCTCCAAACTCGTTTGTCTCGAACAGATGCACCACCGGAGGAGAGAGAGTACCAGAAGACTATGTGGTGTGCAAGCTGTTTCAGTTTTCGTTGGCTGAAAAGGCTCTTCGATGGTTCAAAGCTCTTCCAGCTGGTTCACGCTCAACCTGGGCCGATGCTAAGACTGCCTTCCTTGCTCACTTCCATACCAAAGGAAGATCAAACCAACTCAGAAACAAGATAGCAGAATTTCAGCAAGGACCAACTGAATCATTCTATGAAGCGGTAGAGAGATTTAAGGAGTACACGAGGGATTGTCCTCACCACGGGTTTGATGATGTGACTTTGTTGAATATCTTTTTCAGAGGCATCATAGAGAAGTTTCAGAACATCTTAAACTCTGCTATTTGAGGAAGCTTCATGACTAACACTGTTGAAGAAGCCAATGAGTTGATTGATAATGTAGCTGCTAGCAACTCAAGTTATGCTCAGAACTATGAGAGGGGAAAAGATGTCCATAGCATTGATAGTGGACGGATGAGAGTATAGAGAAGAAGCTCGACTTGCTGTTCAAAACCACCAAGAAGAGTGTTCATTTTGCTGATGTCGAAGACTTGGAAGAAGAGGAACAAGAGGAGGAAGTTAACTTTGTAGCTGGGAACTACGGGCAAAAGTTTCAATACAACAACAAGCCGGCCTACACCAAACCATTCTCCAGCTCTTACCAAAAGCCACATAAGAGCCTCAACCAAGGAAGAAGCTATGGGAACAACGCTTATCAATCACAACAACTGCAAGATAACAAGATGGAGACAATGTTGATACAAATTTTGGAGGGACAACAAAAGCTTACTGATAATGATGATATTTTACTGCTTTTCGATATGCTTTTTCGGTGCTTTTATCAAAGAAACTATTTATTTTAAAACATAAACTACTGGATTTCACATTTTTCTATTTGCAAAGTGTTTTTGTGAAAACAATGCATTTTAGGTTGCAAAGAGGCACTTTCTACCAAATCCAGCAAATGAACATTAAAAGTCCAGGCCCGGATGAAGTATATGTTCGTTTTGGAATGAAGTGAGGAGTTAGGAAAATCAAGCCACGAGAGTTAGCTTTCATATGGGCTTGGAATCGTGCCAATATTCCTCAGGATTAAGAAGTTAAGCCCAAATCACTGAAGGAGTATCCAGAAGCCCACAAGACATGAAAGCCCAATCGATCGGACCAGAGGCCCACCGATCGATCGAAGCCCATTTTGTCTAGAAGGTTCCAGAACAAATTCAGATATATACCGTTGCATTTGGGGAGATATTTGTTTACATTGAAGATAAACTCAGGAGATACAAAATCTTCAAAAACGCTTTGGAAGATTACTGTCGATCGGTCAGGATAACTACGACCGATCAATCAACTGAAGATAATCACCAGTATTTGGATTTCTATCCAAATCTTCCTCCTGATTCTTCTCGACCCTTTACTCGACCCTCTCCTTTATAAATACTAAAGACTGAAGGCCGAGAGAAACATTAGAAAGTTCTCTAAAGTTTCCAGGCATCGAGGCTTATAATTTTATTAGTTTCTTTGTTCTCTTTCATTTTGTTCATTGCTTCAAGGAAGAAGTTTGTAATCTCTGCATTTCCAGAGAAGCTATTCTCAACCCTTTTAATACAAGCAATTGTCATTATGTTTATGTATACTTTTGCTATGTCTGAGTAGTCTCTTAGTTAGAAATAGAGTTTTTCTATGAGGAATCATGGTTTGGTAGATAGGCAATAGGATTATATAATGAGTAGTTTATAGGCTTACTTTCATATCAGTCCTTAATCTAAATGATAGGATAAATCTGCTACTAATACACCACTTAGGGTAAGAGATCCAGAACTTGATAGTGAAAGCTTTTCGATTTATTAGTAGGATTTGATTTCTTGAACTTAATGCCTAGATTGATTGGTTGATCAGCCCATAGGTTCTCTTTCTGAAAGGATATATGTGAGAGTTAACTCGGATACCAATTGAACTAGACTAGTTAAGCCTGACCATAAGGATAGTTAGTTATTAGTGAAATCAACTATATAGCCAAAACCGTAATCCTCTTATGCATTACCTAACTTCCTAACGCCTTTTAATATTGAATTTTCTCATGTTTATTTTGTTTTCGTCATTTCAGGTATTTATCGATCGACCGCATAATCTGCCATCGACAGAAATGTGTCCCGAACGATCGATCAGTTCACACGACCGATCGATCCTTACCAAAACCATTTCATTTTGTTTGCTTAACTCGAGTGAAGTTGGACGTGCTATTGTGTGACTCTGCTCTTTGTAGATTCGATCCCTAAGTACTACTGCGAAAGCCTGTGCGCTTGCAGAAATATTTTGGTTGAAAACTTAATCCCCATCACTTCTTGTTTCTTTCAATGGCAAGATGGACGATCTCTACACTAATATCAATGGGAAGTATGAGCAGCTGGCCGCACATCAAAAGAAAACCGATCTACAAGTGGGTCAAATTGCGCAGTTAATGAAGAGACAAGAGGGATTTTAACCGGAGAAGACAAGTACAAATCCCAAGCAAAATTGTAGTGTTGTGACTCTAAGGAGTGGGAGACAGCTTGTTGATACCCCTGTGAACGTCCAAGATGATGAAGAGATGAACCACTTTGAGGCTATGGAAGAGGAGCTCGAATGTGAAGAAAATCCGAGACATGCACAGACTGGTGTCGATCGATACCCCCCCGAGGATCGACGCTGAGAACGAACCTGTGTCGAGCTCCGCTTGACGAAATAGTCGGGCATCAACTCCAACAAAGTCTCGAGGCAAGAAAGTGTCGATCGACACCACTGAGGTTGTCGATCGACACCACTGAGGTTGTCGATCGACACCACTTCTTCATCAAACAACCTCGTTTGGTCTTCTACACCTCTTGCACCTACAAACCAGCCTAAGGTGCCTTACTCCATTGCTCCTAAGAAGTCCAGGAGAGAGAGAAAAGATGAGATGTGTCACCTCATCCTTTCGAGAGTGAAACTTGAGATTCCATTGCTTGACACGATCGAGACTTCACCCCCTTTCAAGCGGTTCATCAAACGGGTCATCTTCAGCAATTGTAGTCTTTAATAAGGCATCTATGCAGTAGCAAGAGGAGCCACATCCATCCTTACAAATCAAATGCCAACCAAACTTGAGGGTTCAGGGAGTTTTGTACTTGATTTGTCAATTATGGATTATCGTTTTGAAAACTCTCTTTGCTATCTTGGCTCTGGTGTAAACTTGATGCCTCTTTCAGTTGCTAAACGGATGGGAATGATGGACTTCCATGAGACAATGGTTTCATTAGTCCTTGATGATCGCTCAATTCGTTATCCTGAAGGCATTCTTGAAGATGTACCAGTCCGAGTGGGAAAGTTCTACATCCCCACCGACTTCATAGTCCTCAAGTATGATCAAGAGCCAAAGGATCCTCTTATTCTTGGACCGCCATTCTTAGCCACTTGTGGAGCCTTGATTGATTGCAAGAATAGCATCATCGACCTCAACATTGGAGAATTCAAGATGTGTTTCCACATGGACAAGCTCATTAAGAATCCGAAGGTTGATGGACAAACATTCTATGTGGAGACTCTTTCTGATTTGGTGGAGGAAACTCTATGGGGAATGGAGCTTGAAGATGAGCTTGAAGATGCCCTAAAATGTGCCACAAACTACCATTTGGATGATGTAACACTTGAGTTCTCAAGAATGCTCGAATCCAGTGACCAAATGTGCAATATGGTGTCCAAGGAAGTGATGTCCCAAACACCGACTAAAATTGCAACTTCAAATGAGTGGGATGAAACTAGAGCACCAAAGGTGGACCTAAAACCTCTGCCCAAGGGCCTAAGGTATGCGTATCTCGATCCTAATAATTCTTTTCCAGTTATTATTAGTTCCACGTTGAAGAATGCGGAGTCCACTCTCCTCCTTAATAAGCTGCGCAAGTTTCGCAAATCTCTTGGGTACTCTCTTGGTGATATTGCAGGGATCTCTCCAAAATCATGTACTCATAGGATTCATCTTGAGGATGAGAGCAAGTCATCAGTTGAGCATCAAAGGAGGTTGAATCCCAACTTGTAGGAAGTAGTCAAAAAGGAGATAATGAAATTGCTTGAAGCTGGAATCATTTATGCCATTTCAGATAGTCCTTGGGTCAGTCCGGTTCATGTTGTGCCTAAAAAGGGAGGAATCACTGTTGTGAAGAACGATAAAGACGAGCTCATACCTCAGAGGATAATCACCGGACATTGAATGTGCATTGACTACAGAAAGCTCAACGCCGCCACGAGAAAGGATCCCTTCCCATTGCCCTTCATCGATCAAATGCTAGAAAGATTGGCGAACCATCCTTACTACTGTTTCTTGGATGGCTACAGCGGGTTTCTTCCAAATTCCAATCCATCCTGATGACCAAGAGAAGACCACTTTTACATGTCCTTATGACACTTTTGCATATCGTAGAATGCCATTTGGATTATGCAATGCTCCTGCGACTTTTCAAAGGTGTATGATGGCCATCTTCACGGACATGATTGAGGATATCATGGAGGTCTTTATGGACGACTTCTCTGTCTACGGCTCTTCATTTGATGACTGTTTGGCCAATCTTTGCAAAGTCTCACAGCAATGTGAAGAGAAGAACTTAGTACTAAATTGGGAAAAATGTCACTTCATGGTGAATGATGGAATAGTTCTCGGTCACAAGGTCTCCAAAGATGGTACAGAGGTGGACAAAGCAAAGATTGAAGTCATAAAAGAAGTGTGAAGTTTCCTTGGACATGTTGGCTTCTACAGGATATTCATCAAGGACTTCTCCAAAATATCCCGCCCGCTCACAACCCTTCTCTTTAAGGATGAAAATTTTGCTTTTGATACTGGTTGTTTATCTTCTTTTAAGCGGATTAAACAAGCATTGGTAAGTGGTCCCATTGTTCAACCTCCAGATTGGTTTTTTCCATTTGAAGTAATGTGTGACACAAGTGGCTATGTTGTTGGAGCTGTGCTGGGCCAAAGGAAGGATAAGAAACTCCATGCCATCTACTATGCTAGCCGCACGTTGGATGATGCTCAAAAGAACTACACCACAACTAAGAAGGAACTCTTCGCCGTGATTTTTGCTTTTGATAAGTTCAAACAATACTTGGTGGGATCGAGTGTGATTGTCCATACAGACCATTCCGCGCTCAAGTACCTCATGAACAAGAAGGATTCAAAGCCACACTTGCTTCGATGGGTCCTTTTAATTCAAGAGTTTGATATCCAAGTGAAAGACAAGAAAGAGATTGAAAATGGAGTCGCTGATAATTTATCCCGACTTAAGATTGAGGAAACAGTCCCCGTCCACGACAGCTTACCCGAGGAGCATGTGAACATGATTTCGGTAATGATGCAATATGATCTGGTGAGAATCGGAGCAGTGTCGATCGACACTATTGAGAGTGTCGATCGACACCACGTGAAAACAGAGCCGATAATAAAGCTTTACAAAGGGTGTCGCTCAACACCTGTGTCGATCGACACCCCGATGAGGCAGACTCACATTTCACTCCTTTCTTCGATTTAAACGATGTAAGTGCCTCTTCTACTCCTTAGTTTTCTGAAATTGCAAACTACCTTGCCGCGGAGAAACCTCCAGCAGAATTTTCAGGTTATCATAAGAAGAAATTTCTTCGCGACATAAGACACCACTTTTGGGACGAGCCTTACTTGTACCGGCATTGCAAGGATGGTATCATTCGCCGTTGCTTACCTGACATTGAGGTCGAGGATGTTCTTTTCCAGTGCCATGGTTCAGCATATGGTGGTCACTTTGCAACCTTCAAGACGGTCTCCAAGGTTCTTCAAGCC
>OVAP01002805.1:0-11671 GCA_900406295.1 Aurinia saxatilis
GTTGTGGTTAGCGAAAGGTTTTGAACGCTAGACACAAAACTAAGATGTTCATTTGTCTACTTGGATTTGTCTTTATAACAATGATTCTTGGTGGTTCCTGCGATATGAATTTTCTCTCTGATCCATTAGTTGTGAGGTATGTTGTAACTAGTTTGTTTTATTTATTAATATATATTTTTCATTTATATATAGCATTGAAGAAAGACAAATTTAAACTAGTGTATAGAAGACCAGGACTTGTAGCCTAGTGGTTTGTATTAATGTCGTCACTGTGTCACCACCTTGGTTCGAGTCCAGCTTAGTGCAAATTAATATGTTGTTTAAAAAAAAAAAAACTAGTGTATAAAAATGTTAATATTTTAAAGGGAAATTTAGGTGATTGGGTAGTTTTAAAAGTTAAATTAGGTGTTGAATGGGTTTAAAAACATAATTTGATAAATGGGTGGTTTCATAGAATGGTTCCACAATGACCGTGATTCAGGCGTTCTCATGGGAGCTCGTAGTATTCGGTGCAGTCAATCACCTCTCCATGCGGAAGTAGAAGCCCTACTCTGGGTCATGCTGAGTATGATTGATCAACACAAATTCGGAGTGTCGTTCGCTACCGACTCGCAGGAATTCGTCAAGATGGTCTCTTCTCCAACGGATTGACCGGCCTTCTCGGTCTACATGGAGGATGTCACGTGCCTCAAGAGTAACTTCTCCAGTTCTCCCTGTTTTATGTACCCCGTACCTGCAATTCCAAGGCGCATGCCCTCGCACACAGTGCTAGGATCTACTCACAGGATATTAGCTATATTAGTGATGTACCACCAGCTTGACTTTTCCATCCGATTTAAGTACCCATTCTCCTAACTTTTTTCTATTTTAAATTAACAGAAAAAGCTATGAAAAAATTTTGGTGGAAGTTGACTCCGGATAAGAAAAAGATGCATTGGGTTTCATGGAGAAAGATGCGTAAATTCAAAGCTTGAAGAGGGCTTATGCTTTAGGGATCTCGCTGCTTTTAATCAGGCACTGTTGGTGAAGCATGCATGGAAGGTGTTGAATGAGCCATCGAACTTACTATCAGCTGTACAAAAGTCGATATTTTGCAAGCCATGATTTCCTTGATTGTGGTGTTGGAATTAGACCATCTTATTGATGGCGAAGTGTCATGCATGGCCGTGAGTTGTTACGGAAAGGTTTGATAAAATCTATTGGTGATGATAAATATACGAAAGTTTGGATAGAAAGATGGATTTTAGACAAGTAGCCTCGAAGACCGTACAATAAAGAAACAATCATGAATCTAAATATTAAGGTATTGTACGCTTGACGAAATGTGACTCATAGGATTGTCTTATAATCCGTGGGCCCATAAACACTCCTCAACAATTCACCGCCCAGACCTTTTTTGCGGGCCATCTTCACCTTTCTAACAAGGCGAAGCCCATCGAGAAAGACTAAGCATCATCAAGCAGAAAGATTCGAGACTATCAACATGAAAAGGAAATCATCCGAAAATTCATCGAGGAAATGGAAATCATCCTAATTATATCAACAAGGAAAAGGAAGACGGTTCGCGACATGAAAGAAAAACATCAATCTAAGGCGGTTTAGCTAGGAGTATATATATATTTGGATATATGGTGTTAGTTTTAAACCATTATGAAATATTCTGAAACATCTTTGAAATCCTTACAAACTCTTGCACTCTAAAGTTTTGTGGTTGCAAGAGAACTTTATTTTCTGTCAATAAAACACTTTCACTTTATATCTTAGTCCATCTCAAGCGATTCACACAAGATAGTCGACGATTTTTAAAGGTTTCGTTCTAAAGTTTTGGTTGTGTGACTTCTCGCCCACACATTATGTATTTGTATCTTCTTGTTTTGAAGCAATTTTAGCATGATTTATTGATAGTTTATCTAATTTATAAACATTCTATTCGGATTTGGTGCTTGTTTTGTATTTTATTTGATTTATAAACTTATGTTCCATAATGACAAAAAGGAGAACAATTCAAAAGAGGAGAGTAAGGACAAAGAGATTGTCTTCCACATTGTCACCTATTGATCATGATATTGATCTCAATGTATATCTTTTTTTTCAAAAAGGTATTGGGAATAGCAAAGTTGTGAGTATTCTCCTCTGATATATGTTCGTATTACAAAAATTCTATCAAAACATATAAATTATATATAATTCACAATACATAAAAAAAATTTAAAACAAAAATAATAATAATGGAATTTGTTTTTCAATAAAATAAATAATAATCTAATCCGAGCACGACATGACTATTAGGATTGTTTGAGGAGGTCACTGGTGTGCTTCCATTGATTTTGAATAGGCTTTAAGAGTTGTTTTTTGCCCGAGTGCGTTTCAGCTTTCTTTGATTGTCACTTCATTGGGTGAAGAATGTTGGGCATAATACCCATACCCAAAAACCCGAACTAGACCGAGCCGGAAAAAAAAGTGAACCCAATCCGGAACTAATGAAACACCTGAATGAGATCTAAACTGCTATACCCGAAGAACTGAACCCATACCGTGTGGTATCGTACTGAGAACCGAACGGATACACGAAAATACCCGAATGACAATTACATACCTAGATTGTTAACTATATTTAAAATTAATATAACCTATTATCTAAAATTACATTATAAATGTGAAGATATTATAATTGGTTTAGAACAAAATAATTGAAAATAATAAATAACCAAAACATACGAATTTATTAGCTATATTTATAAAAATTTAACCAAAATTTATTCAAATGTATCTTTTTCTATTTTTAAAATGTTTTTCGGGTACTCGGAATTGAACAAAACCAGAATTGAACCGACCTGGAACCCGAATTAAAATGTTGAAAAATATCGGGTATCTGTGAACCCAAAACCGAACCAGTGAATTTCCCATAAACATTGGTTCTCTATATATAGAACCGAACGAACCAGACCCGAACCAAACTGAGCCACGACCAAAATTTAATAATACCCAATTACAAATGACCTGAAATCAGAATAGACCCTAGGTGAAGACTCTTGGATCCTTGTTCCTTTGGGCCCAACAACACACAAGAATCGCTAACAAATTTCTCTTCTTCCGCTCAACTCTCTTCTTCAAAGATCACGACATCGGAGAGGACGAGAGAGGAAAGTAGAGGTTAAGATATGGTGAAGGTGCGAATGAACACGGCGGACGTGGCCGCAGAGGTCAAGTGCTTGAAGCGGTTGATCGGCATGAGGTGCTCCAACGTCTATGATATATCTCCTAAGGTACAAAATCTATTCGTTTGATTTGATTCCATTAGGGTTTATCCACGATGCTTGATTTGCTTGCTCCAATCGGCGCAGACGTATATGTTCAAGCTCTTGAATAGCAGCGGAATCACGGAATCTGGAGAGAGTGAGAAGGTTTTACTCTTGATGGAAAGTGGTGTTCGTTTGCATACCACAGCCTATGTCCGGTAAAAAATCATTTATATTGGCTTGCCTTTGGGGTACTAGTGATCATTTTCTGCGACATTTTACAGGGATAAGAGCAATACCCCGTCTGGGTTTACTTTGAAGTTAAGGAAACATATCCGGACTAGGAGGCTTGAGGATGTGCGCCAGCTTGGTTACGACAGAGTATGGAACTTGGAACTTCTTTTATTTTATTAGTTTCCCTCCGTTGCATTTTCGTTAAACTTGCTGTTCTTTCCCTTTTGACACCAGATCATTGTCTTCCAGTTCGGCCTAGGTGCTAACGCACACTACGTTATATTGGAGCTGTATGCTCAAGGAAACATAATTCTTACAGATTCCGAGTATATGATCATGACACTCCTCCGCTCACATAGGTTACTTCTTTAAAAATATTATTTTCCTTAGATCCCTTGTCTTTGCTCTCATGTGAAATTTCAACTCCTCAGGGTGACTATGATCACCCGCTGCTTCCAGACACATTCCCTTTCCCCTGCTTAGTTAGTGTGGCCTCTGTACTGAATTCTTTTTTTCATTCCCACAGAGATGACAATAAGGGTTTTGCTATCATGTCTCGTCACCGTTACCCGATAGAAATATGTCGAGTCTTTGAGAGAACCACTGTTTCAAAGCTGCAGGAAGCACTTTCTGCTTTCTCACTTAAGGATCTTGAAGCAAAACAAAATGATTCACAAGAGCAGATTGGTGGCAAGAAGGGTGGGAAGTCAAATGATTCTACAGGTGGCAAACAATATACCTTAAAAAATGTTCTTGGTGATGCTTTGGGGTATGGGCCACAACTCTCAGAACACATAATTCTGGATGCTGGTCTGATTCCAAGTGCCAAAATCACAGAAAACAAGTTAGATGATACTGAGATTCAATTATTGGTTCAAGCGGTCATACTATTTGAAGATTGGCTTGAAGATATCATGTATGGTCAAAAAGTTCCTGAAGGTTATATTCTAATGCAAAAACAAATTTTGGCAACTGACACGCTTTCTCAATCAGGAGGTGTTAAAAAGGTCAATATTTAACTCTATGCGTCCTCTCTTTTTTTTTTCTTTTACTTTTATGGTAATGGACTTCATGTATAGTATTTTCCTTTGCCTGGTTATGAACAGATGTATGATGAGTTCTGTTCAATCTTATTAAATCAATTCAAATCAAGAGTGTACGAAAAGTTTGAAACTTTTGATGCGGCGTTAGATGAGTTCTACAGCAAAATTGAGAGCCAAAGGTCTGAACAACAACAAAAGGCAAAAGAAGATTCTGCCAGTCAGAAACTCAATAAGATACGACAGGATCAGGTTTGTGATATATGTTAATGTACTGGGTTGGAATTTCTATTACCATATATTGCTGTAAAATTTTCTTCATCTTAAAAATTATTATGGATATTTTTTGTACTCATCTTGTAGGAAAATCGTGTTCAAATTCTGAAGAATGAAGTCAACCACTGTGTTAATATGGCTGAGTTAATTGAGTACAACTTAGAAGACGTAGATGCAGCTATATTAGCTGTTCGTGTAGCGCTTGCAAAGGGAATGGGCTGGGATGATCTAGCTCGTATGGTCAAAGAAGAAAAAAAATTAGGTAATCCTGTTGCTGGAGTCATTGACAAACTTTATCTGGAGAAGAATTGCATGACCTTGTTGTTGTGCAACAATCTTGATGAAATGGATGATGATGCAAAGACGCTCCCTGTGGAAAAGGTGTCTATTCCCTCCACACATTGTTTACAAAAAAGCTCATATTCGCTCTTGTTCTGACATATTCATTTGATTATGTTGGTTTATAGGTGGAGGTTGACTTATCACTTTCTGCGCATGGTAATGCTAGGCGCTGGTATGAAATGAAGAAGAAACAAGAAACCAAGCAAGAGAAGACTGTTTCTGCTCATGAGAAGGCTTTTAGAGCAGCTGAGAAAAAAACACGTCACCAGCTTTCTCAAGTAAACGCCAAACTCATTGCCCTTACTCTTGTCTTGTGTTTTCTTTCGTGTTGGTTTCTAATCATCTGCGTTATTCTGTCAAAAAGGAGAAAATGGTTGCAACTATTTCGCACATGAGAAAAGTCCATTGGTTTGAGAAATTCAATTGGTTCGTTAGCAGTGAGAACTACCTGGTTATCAGTGGCCGTGATGCTCAGCAAAATGAGATGATAGTTAAACGTTACATGTCAAAAGCAGATTTGTAAGTTTTCACGTATAGAGTTTTTTGGTTAGTCTTAGTGTTGGTATTAAATATTCATACATTATCATAAGTCTTAAATCACCATCCTTTTTTAGGTATGTACATGCAGAGCTTCATGGAGCATCTAGTACTGTGATAAAGAATCATAAACCTGAACAACATGTACCGCCTCTCACTATAAACCAAGCTGGATGTTTTACAGTGAGCGATTTCATTTACCATTTTAGTTTGTTTGAAGTGTGAATGTGGTGCAGTGTCTTGATGAAAGACATTTGGATATAATTCGATGCAGGTTTGTCATAGTCAGGCCTGGGATTCCAAGATTGTTACAAGTGCATGGTGGGTTTATCCTCATCAGGTTAGTAAAACAGCTCCTACTGGAGAATACCTTACTGTTGGAAGTTTCATGATACGAGGTAAGAAAAACTTCCTGCCACCACACCCACTCATCATGGGTTTTGGATTGTTGTTTCGTTTGGACGAGAGCTCCTTGGGAGCTCATTTGAATGAGAGAAGGGTAAGAGGTGAAGAAGAAGGAACAAATGATGTAGTGATGGAAACGCATGCTCCTGATGAGCATTCAGATGCTGAGTCAGAGAACGAAACTGTCATTGAAGAGGTTTCTACCGCAGGAGTGACTAACTTACGGGAATCAAATAGAGCATCATGCCAAGATGCTTCTGCATTTGGCATGATTTTATCTGGTACTGCTGGAGAAAATGTTGCATCAGCTACCTCACAGCTTGAAGATCTTCTTGACAGAACCCTTGGTCTCGGTGCTGCGATGGTGCCAGGCAAGAACCATACCATAGAGACATCAAAGGACGAAACGGAAGAGAAAGTGAAACAGGAAGAGAAAAAAACAGTAGTTAGAGATAAGCCGTACATGTCAAAAGCTGAAAGAAGAAAGCTTAAAATTGGCCAAAGCGTTAATACAGCCGCGGATGGTAACACTGTGCAAGGAAAGGAAAAAGTTGTTTGTAGCGGTAATGCAGGCACCGATGGTAACACCGGGCAAGCAAAGCAGCGGCGAAAGGAACAAGATGTTTCGTCTTCAAGCCAAGCCAACAAAAGCATACCTGATAACAAGCCAGCTGGGGAAAAGGTTAGCCGTGGGCAAAGGGGTAAACTGAAGAAAATGAAGGACAAATATGCTGATCAAGATGAAGAAGAAAGAAAAATTAGGATGGCATTGCTGGCAGTGAGTACTTTATAAAATTGGCAGATCGAGTTTCTTTTTTCTGTCATAGACCATAAAGTTTTGTCTTATCAATATTGAAGAAAAATGAAATTGTATTCCCTTTGCAGTCTTCTGGAAAGCCACAGAAGAATGATGTTGAATCACAGAATGCAAAGACAGCAGCCATCGAAGAGAAGAAATCTTCTGAAGGTAAACTTTTTGGATACTGTCCATATGTCCAAAATAGTCTCTGCATTTACATTTTCATTACAGTGACAGGATATTGTACTGATGGTTGCCTGGTTGTTGTGTGCAGAGGCGGACGATGCTGTGAAGATATGTTATAGGTGTAAGAAGGTTGGACATCTTGCCAGGGACTGTCATGCAAAAGAATCTTCAGACATGGACAAAGTAGTAATGGAAGAAGAGGATATTCATGAGGTTGGGGAAGAAGAGAAGGAAAAATTGATTGATGTCGATTATCTAACTGGTAACCCATTACCAACAGACATTCTTTTATATGCCGTCCCCGTGTGCGGCCCCTACAATGCTCTCCAGTCATATAAATACAGAGTCAAAGCTATTCCTGGGAGCATGAAAAAGGGAAAGGGTAATAAGCAATGCCTCTTATCCTCCAAATATTTACCTAAAATCCGCAAATAGTTGTATGCCTGGATTCTATTCATGTAATTTTTGTGTTTGGACAGCTGCAAAAACTGCAATGAATCTTTTCACACATATGTCGGAGGCGACGGTAAGGGAGAAAGAGCTAATGAAAGCTTGTACGGATGCGGAGCTGATGGCTGCTCTTGTTGGGAATGTGAAGATCACAGCAGCAGGTTTGACGCAGTTGAAGCAGAAACAGAAGAAGGGAAAAAAAAGCGGAAAACACAATAGCTAGGTTCATTTTATAACAAATGAGAGCTTTATGGTTGATAATTTTGTATGTTCACTTGTGCAAAACGGAAAACGGCACCAAGTTACAACCGAAAGGATTTGGTTATTTGGTTGTTCTTGATGGTTTACTTTTCAATAGGGGAAAAAGACTAAATTTTAATATTGTGTACGTTAGTATCGTCGATTTTCAAAACACCAGCTTTTGCTGATTTCATGGTTAAGATTTTGCGATTTGAGACACAGGCCCTGTTCGGATCATAATCGCAGCGTGAGCGATTGACAACTCAGTTTTTAACCTCAATAGTGATAAAAAGTGTTGCAGCGATTACGTTTAACAAGTGTTGTCGCCAAAGAAAATAGCGACTGCTGCATTTAAGTCTTAAGTCGCACACGCAGCGGCTGCGTGCCGAACAGGGCTACATTGTTAAATAACAAGACACATGGACAACAAATAAGTCAGATCCTTCAAACCGCGTCCCATGGAGTGTGGATCAACGAGAACAAACTTTATCCAATGAGTAAAAATGCTACTTTGTGGGTCTCGACAGGCCTTACCACTTGGTTTCATCAAGAAGAGGCGAAGTCTAATTGATCACACACTGTCCAACATCCCAAAACGTGCTCCACGTGGCGTAAATCAACTTGCTAGCACTCAATCCGTGCCTTACGGAGCGGATTGCAATCCAAAACTCAATTCCTAATCCACGGAGCGCGGATTGTAAACATCAAATTCATTTCGCAACGAAATTGCTTACTGTCTAGTTCAATTTCACTTTGTGGGTCGCGACAGATCCTTAACATTGCAACTGGGCGAGCCATGAAGTAAAATTGTTTTTGGTCCCGTTGAACCTTCACATAGCATTAGGCGACCCACGAAGGCATAAGACGGTGCACAAACTCTAACCCATGTCCCACGGGGCGCGGATTAGCTTTGCAATCCATCCATTTTCAACCGTGGCTTGGTAAAGCTTCACCATTGCAATTGGCGACCTGCGAAGGCAAAATTGATCCTTTAACCTTCAATCCGCGCCCCATGGGGTGCTAATCAACATAAATCAACTCAATTTGTGCCCGACGGGGAGCTGATTAGCTTTACCACAGGCAAAATGTTGTTTCGTGTGTCCCGATAACCCTTACCATTGCAATTGGTGACCTACGAAGGCAAAATTGATATTCTGAAAGACAAGACTGATCCTTTAAAGGTCCCATTGATCTATCAAACCGCGTCCCATGGGGCGTGGATCAACGAGAACAAACTTTATCTATTGATAAAAATACTACTTTGTGGATCTCGACAAGCCTTACCACTTGGTTCCATCGAGAATAGGCGAAGTCCAATTGATCACACACTGTCCAACAACCCAAAACGTGCTCCACGCGGCGCAAATCAACTTGCTAGCACTCAATCCGTGCCTCACGGAGCGCGGATTGCAATCCAAGACTCAATTCATACTCCACGGAGCGCGGATTGCAAACATCGAATTCAATTTGCAACGCGAATTCCTTACTACCTCGTTCAATTTTACTTCGTGGGCCCCGACAGTTTCTTAACATTGCAACTGGGTGACCCATGAAGTAAAATTGTTTTTGGCCCCGTTGAACGTTCACCTATCATTAGGCGACCCACAAAGGCATAAGATGGTGCGCAAACTTGATATACAAAGTTTTAACCTATGTATGTCTAACTGCAAGTACACATCAACTAATCAGTTATAGTATTTAAGGATCGAATCCACAAAAAATATGCAAACTAGTTAATAAAATTCTAAATAAAAGCAAGGTGATTGATTTTAATATGTAACTAACTGAGACAGACACTAAATAATTTTAAAGTGGTTTTTATCAATTTAAACAAACACTTGGCCTTGGGAACTTCAACTAGACTCAAATCTGAACAAAAATACGGGCAGTATCGATTGACACTGATGTGGTGTCGATCGACACCCTACGTGCAGAAATAATATGAACCTTAACTCTAGAACATGAACAATCCTATCAAGCAAATCCAACTCTCGCTGAGCTTTACTAACTTAATTTAAACCCTATAAAGACCAACTCTCGCTGATAAATCGTATGGAATTTAAATTAGCATTATCAAACCTATTCAATTGTTCATTAGCTAATCTAAATCAAATCTCTTTGAGAGAAGATAGCTAGCTCTCTTAGAAATGTTTCCAGCAATTTATTAGCATTCTCATGCATAATAAATTTCCTATAATCTAAACTCTAGATGACCAACCTAAAACATATAATTAAGAACAATCTAAGAGAATAATTAAATCTATGGTACATAATTTAAGGTATGGTAAACACAAAATCATCATAGTTTAAGAACCCTAAACCTAACTAACAAACTACTCAGACATAGCTAAGCAATTCATCATGCAAAATCAATGAAACTAATAGTGATGATATTTTACCACTTTTCGATATGATTTTTCGGTGTTTTTATCAAAGAAACTATTTGATTTGAAACATAAACTATTGGATTTCACATTTTTCTGTTTGCAAAGTATTTTTGTGAAAACAATGCATTTTTTGTTGCAAAAGGGCATTTTCTACCTAATCCAACAAGTCAACATCATAAGTCCAAACCCGGATGAAGGAGTTGTTCATTTTGGAATGAAGTGAGGAGTTAGGACAATCAAGCCACGTGAGTTAGCTTTCACATGAGATTGGAATCGTGTCAATAACCTCAGGAGTAAGAAGTTAAGTCCAAATTACTGAAGGAGTATCCAGAAGCCCACAAGACATGAAGGCCCAATCGATCAGACCAGAGGCCCACCGATCGATCGAAGCCCATTTTGTCAAGAAGGTTCCAGAACAAATTCAGATATATATTGTTGCATTTGGGGATATATTTATTTACGTTGAAGATAAACTCAGGAGATACTGAATCTTCAGAAACGGGTTGAAAGATCACGGTCGATCGGTCATGATATGACCGATCGATCAACTGAAGATAATCACAAATATTTGGATTCCTATCCAAATATTTCTCCTGATTGTTCTCGACCCTCTCCCCTATAAATACAGAAGACTGAAGGCCGAGAGAAACATCTTATATTTCTTAAAAGCTTCTAGGCGTCCAAGCTTATAGTTTATTTGTTTTCTCAGTTTCTTTGTTTTCATTTGTTTTGGTCATTGCTTCAAGGAAGAAGTCTGTAATCTCTGCATTTCCAGAGAAGCTATTCTGAACCCTTTTAATACAAACAATTTTCATTATGTTTATGTCTACTTTTGCTATGTCTGAGTAGTCTCTTAGTTAGGATTAAAGTTTTGCTAGGAGGAATCATGGTTTGGTAAAAAAGAAATAGGATTATGCAATGAGTAGTTTATAGGCTTACTTTCATATCAATACTTAATTCAAATGATAAGATAAATCTGCCACTTAGAGTAAGAGATCCAGAACTTGATAGTGAAAGCTTTACTATTTATAATTTAGTAGGATTTGATTTCTTGAACTTAATGCCTAGATTGATTGGTTGATCAGTCCACAGGTTNTTATGCAATGAGTAGTTTATAGGCTTACTTTCATATCAATACTTAATTCAAATGATAAGATAAATCTGCCACTTAGAGTAAGAGATCCAGAACTTGATAGTGAAAGCTTTACTATTTATAATTTAGTAGGATTTGATTTCTTGAACTTAATGCCTAGATTGATTGGTTATCAGTCCATAGTTTCTCTTTCTGAAAGAATATATGTTAGACTTAACTCAGATACCATTTGAACTAGACTAGCTAAGTCTGACCATAAGGATAGTTAGTTAATAGTGAAATAAACTATATAGCCTAAACTAGGAGTTACATAATTACTACCATGAATAATTCAAACCGTGATCCTTTGATGCATTATCTGACTTCCTAACGCCTTTTAATATTGAATTTTCTCACGTTTATTTTGTTTTAGCATTTTCAGGCATTGATCGATCGACCGCATA
>OVAP01002806.1:2393-18338 GCA_900406295.1 Aurinia saxatilis
CCCCCCCCCCCCCCAAAAAAAAATCAGATTTGTACTTTGTTATAATCGTCAGGTTTGACACACATAGAAACACTCACAATCCATTTTTTGTTCAGACCGTCGTAGACTTCCCCACTGTTTGGGTAGACAATGATCGGTTTGCCAGTCACCTGAAACGAAATCAGCCAGTTACTTGAGTCGCAAGGCACAAAGCCCTAATTTCTATAGTTGTTTATAAGTATTTTAATAACCTCACGCAAGAATATAATCAAGTCCTTGATGTATCTTGGTGCAGTACAATTGATTCCTATAGCCACCACATTCTTGCAAGAATCTGCCACTTTTGCGCATTCGATAACTGAATCTCCGCGTGGCACAGTGACTCCATCCTTGGAAGTGAATGAGAACCAGGCCGGAATGTCAATGCCTTCCTCTTCAAGAAGATCCACATAAGCCTATTACATGTCAAACGTTTATATACATTATAAAACACTATACATCATCAACTCCAAATCTAGACTAATATGTGTGCATATATATAGTACATAGGCGTACAAAATATGTACACAACCTAAACTAATCTCGTTTAACAATTTTCACTAAATGATTGGTTATAAAAAAAGAAGTTAAGATACCTCTGCTTCGAGCTTATTTGGAATAGTCTCGAATGCAATTAGATCGGCTCCAGAATTTGCTAGGATTTGGACTCTTCTTCTGTGGAAGTCCTTCAATGTCTCCTTGCTCACAGAATCTCCATATACTCCGCTGCATAACCAACAATGAGGGGTGTAAGTTTTTTCCTTAGCAAACCAATACTATCGTGGTTTCTTGAACACAAGTAACCTGTATTCGGAGCCATCGGCGAGATAAGCTCCATAGCTACCAACTGAAGCTGCGACAAGAATCGGTCGCCGGGAGGCTTTTTCGGCTTGAGTGAAATCCCAGGAACCTTTGGTGCATCTGTTGTAGAAAATCTCACGTGCCTCACACGTGATCTCCACGCTCCTCCTCAGCAAACCCTCCGCTTCTCCCACCGACAACCCCTTATCCACGAATCCTTGGATAGTCGCCTGTACGTGTAAATATAAATTGTGAAACTTCACTCATCACCTATTATATATATGTACGAAAATGCATCACTTATCTCTGCGTTTATTTACCGTAGTTCCAATATAGGCCAAGTTACCTGATATGATGCGGTTAGGATGATGTTTGCTCCAGACTCGAGGTAATCCAAGTGCACCTATATATTACATTTCCATATATAAAACGAAAGAAAAGTTTTATGCTTTATAAAGTAACTTACTATATGTATACGGTTCTGATATGATGGATAGCCACGTTGCGGCTCAGCTTTACAAGTTATGTCGTGGCAATCTCTATCAACTTGTTTTTTTTCTTTCCGGTAAAAATTCTCTTTAATTGGTTCAAAATGTTTATCTACATGTGACATGTCTGCACTACTCAAACTGATTTGACGTCTGATGTTATAACTTATAAGGTTGGACAAATAATATAAGATCTTGTTTCATGATCATTTAAAAAAAAATCGGCAATTTTGATCCTCAGATGCCCGAATCAGCCTAGATCTGCCTAAATACTACAAAATACCATAGTTTTTTTACCTTTTAAGCATATTTGATTAGTGTGACAACAGAAAGGTTTAATTAAGAGTACATAATAGATATCATATAGTATATGCGTTGAGTGTGTAACCTTTGTGACGAGGTGAGGAGAAGTAATAAGGCACTTGGCACTCCAAAGTGGATCATTTATATCAGCACCGTGTCGTTGTAGCTCCGTAGCAAACCCTCCATCCACCACCGCATAGCCGCCGCACTTCTCCAAAAACTCCGTCATCAAAGACACCGACCTTTCTTTGTTCACGAACGATCCCATAATTTTTTCTTCTATCTCCTTAATTTAGTTACGTCTGTGAGATCTTGAGGAACTAGGTAGAAAATGAGACTTTGATCTATGCCTATATACCTTTATTATATAGGCCGAGGTTACGGGAAATACGCAATTACAAGTATACCCTTATTGTAAATGTTGGTATATTGTTGTGTTACCGACCTATGAGTTTTGTAATGAGGAAAACGAGCAAAATCTCTTTATTGGAAGTTATTAAAGGGTTATGCTAAAAGTGGATGGTATAAAGTGTATATGTCCTGTAAAAGTGTTCAAGTACATAAAATGTAGGAGTAAACGTAAGTTCATGCACTAAGCTGCAGTAACCTGTCGTTAGTTTACATGTATTTGGACACTATGCAGAACATATACATTAATTTAACAGTGTCTAAATACATATAAACTGATGTAGTATAAACTAGATTTTTCTCATTTGGTATGCCTTGATTCGATCTTGTATATATACCGTTTGACATATATATTATATTTATTTCCCAAACTTTTTCAACGTGTACCATTTAGACCTACTGTTTTGAGTATGTTTTTTCTTTGCAAATTAAGTTTTTCCTCGATTTTCTGGATCGAGCTAATTTGATTGTCAGTTTAATTCTCATTTATTTTGTTAAACATTAGTTTGGTTTGGTCTGGTTATGTATACATTTCGTCCAACTGTATAGTTTTACCAATTCGTGAAAATGAATATTTTTTGTTTTAAAATAAAAAATATGTAACAAAGAAGAAATGTTGATACTATTTATTAAGTGGGATGGATATTTATTATTTAAGAACAAATTTTGGATGAGACAGCCACGGACGCCTTAACCTGCCGTGTGGGAAATGACCCATCCAACTCATGCATGCGCCACGTTATACGTTTTTGTTTGCTAAAGTCTTCCACGTCATAGGAACTTCTAATATACCTCTTTTTCATCCAATGTCTGTCAATACATATGGCTAAAATGTAAATAAATTTGTTTCTTTGTTTTTAAAACATTTGGTATCTGATTTATTGTGTTTCTTGTTTCGTACCTCTTCTTCTTGCAAAAGCTTGTCTTGACAACAATACATTTCCTCGTAACGTACAAGTTTTTTTTTCCTATATGAAACATATTCTTTTAACTAAAGAAAGAGCAAAAAAGATCTAAAATGACCAATTATATGTTATCCGATTTCCCTTCCAAACTTTTATTAAACAATTTATAAAGTAAAAACCAAACAGATGAAAATGAGTTTTTCAAAAAAAAAAAAACTTTTTTTTCTTCAAAACAAGCCAAATTTTCAAAATTTGGAGGCCTCTTGAGAGATTTATACTATAGAAAAAAAGAATTTTTCCTATTTTGTAAGATACACATTGTTTAAAGACCCATTTACAACGATTGACCAATTTACCATTGTATATATAATTTTAATTTTTAATCACTTAAGATAGCAATGTGATTATATTATTATTTGGAGGAAATTTATTATTTAGTAGGTATGTTGGTTTTGAGGTATATATATATAGAAGTTTTAATTTTGTAAAATTATTAACACATGATTAATAAAGAAAATCCTGAACAAAAAAGGTATTCACCTCATCAACTACTCTCTTTTGCATTCTATATTTTTTTGCTCTTGATTCTCAATACTCATGTAGCGATGTAAATCTACTTCTCTAATCCAATGATTTTCAAGGTTTATGAGTTAATAAGAAAGAACGCACAAAAAATCCATAGTTTCTCTCGGAAACGGCAATATCGAAGAAATCACAACTTAAAACATCTAACAGAAGCCTTATAAACTGACAAGACTTCGATCAGGTCAATTATGTATAGATAATGAGTGATAAAGATCCAACCGTGTAACACCAAACCCTAAAAGACAGAGAGAGGGGATAAATCAAGCCTGAAATAACGCATATAGACCTCAAAACAAAATTAAGAAAACTGCAAACATAATTGCTAAAACCAGAAATCGAGCCTAAACATAATCGCTTAGTAATCCCAGAAACCTAGCAGTATATAGCTAAAGGAGACAGAGAGACATATATAGACAAAAAAGAAGTGGAACCATTTGGACATAAAAGATATAACCATTGATAGGGTTGGCATTTTACCGGTTTTTACTATATATTTTATGTACTTTTGTGATGAAACTATATGATTTCAATAATAAATATGATCTTTTCATTACTTTCTAGGTTTCAAAGTGTTTTTAGGTTATTGAGACAAAAATGTTCAAAAAGGATCTTTTCTAACCATTATTCGTGGAGACATTATTCATTGACATGAAGTAAGAGCCCAAATGGAGATTCTATCTATTCTATAGGAAGGTGAAACTCACTCACAATATATCCATATTCCTCATGGAGCATATACAAGTTGAATCAACCCATTTGAAGTGGTGATTAAGAAGTTATGCGCTTATTGTAAATTGGTGCATAAGATTAGTTCCATACATTAGAAGTTTGGTCTTGGATGAAGACGTTCCCTTTCATGGATCGATATGAGATTTTGAAACAAGCTAAAGGAAGATGTCAGATTTCATTTGCAAGTGTAATTAAGCAATTACAACGGCTATCACTTAAGTTATTATAGACTAATTATGCAATCTCGAAATGAAGCAGTCGTCATACGCGAAGGCAGTGGATCGATTGGATAAGAGAATCAATTGATTGTAGCCCCTTAAATATTCATGGAAGCCAATGAAGAGCCGAAGGCCCAATCGATTGAATGCCTCATCCTCAGTCGATCGATTTGTGAAGAATTTACGAAAATGTTTCGAGAATCTTGTGGATATTCATTCGTATACTCAGAATATATTTTGGATAACAATCAATCGATTTGATAATGTAATCGATCAATTGGAGAGGATAAAATCAAATATTTTGATCATTATCCAGTGATTCTTATATCTTTTCACTGAAACTCTAAGACGTGTCACACACTCTATATAAAGACTTTTTGTCACAGAAGAGAGGTGTGTCTCGTCTTTCACCAAAACTCTTTGGAGAGAAAACTTTGTTTTCAATATATAATTTCATAAAATCTTTTGTTTTATAGTTCTATATTGCTGTAAGGGAGAATATCTCATCGTCTTTTTCTTATAATTTGAAGAAATTTTTTGAACCCATTTTCAAGAAGGGCAATGCTCTGAATAGCAGGTAGATATTATTTGTTCTTCATATTTATTCTTCATAGTGTTATTCTTTTGCTTTGTTATTTTGAGATTTAGATTCAAGATTTGTCATCATATTTGTGGAGAATTTTTATCTCTTATCTATTTCATTTCATTTCGATACAAGTTTTATTTCAGTTATGCTTATCTCTATGATTATGCTTTTGTGTTTTTCATTTATGTTTGAGTAGTTTTATAATTAGATGTAGGGATCTCTATGCTTTTGTGATTCAAATGGTTAGACACAAATATGTTAATATATTGATTCCTTAATCTATTGTTAGTCATAATGCTTAGAGTAGATTAATCACCTAATTTATCATAATATGTCTAACTAGGGAAAATCCGTGTGTTGCACAGAAAAATAATTTTTTATGTTTGTATCATTTTTCCAATAGTTATTATTCATTACATTATATAGGTTCGGTTATTCAAACCGAGGTACAATGTTTACTTAAGCAAAATTCATAAAATTGTCTATAATAAATCTTAATTGGTGAAGACTTTTTGTTTATATTAAAACACTCAATATTGTTTGATTTTCTATGTTTTATCTTCACTTGTTATCATATGAAAGTAAAATAATAATAATTTTAAACTATTTTACATAAAATATATATTCAAATTTAATATTACCCTTTTACTTTAAACAATCACTATTACACTTTCATTTTAAACAATCACTACTAAAATCACTAATTTTGGGAAAAAATAATAAGCTTGAATGTGTAAATTTAAGTTTTAATGGACATATGTCACGTTTCTAGTTGGCACATGGCATCTTCTCAAAACTGTTTTGAAAAGAGATTCTAAAATATTATATATAAGATCTAATCACCTAAAGTATTTTAGGTTGCTAGATCAAGTAATTTGTCATTAGCCAACGAATGTTGATGCTAAGTCAAATTGTAGACTTATCACACCATTTTTAGTGCTTCATATGAAATTTTAGATTCATGCGAGAGTTCAGATATCTAGATTTCTTAGGATGTGACTGATGCCAATTTTATGTTTATGTTTGAGTCAAGAATTGTTCTTAATTAAAACCAAGTAGATATCTAATATTTGTTCACAGTTCCTAAGATTAGGTATGTCTTAGAAATTTTTAAAGGTTGACTAGCAACAAATCTCTGTAAAACTAAGAGAAGAACTGGGTTATGAAAGACTACTAGAGGATGAGCGTCCCACTGAATGAACGACAATCTTTATGTAGAGAATCAGAGACAAATGCTCTCTGATAAATCCGCATTTAGAAGACTATTTAAGGTAAAGATTAAGGATCCAACATCAGATGTATAAGCACCTCCAGCAACTTTAAGCAATAAGTTTGTTTCTCAAGGAAATAAGAGACACGCTCTCCACAGAAAAGGCTAAACACCAATGGTCTTAAATAGCATAAGCTGTTAAGGGTTACGTACCTAGCATTATTAATCTATGAGACTAGCCAAAGGCTAAGTATCGGTAGTGAGTAAAGGCAACTATGCCACTAAAGCCGCTACAAGCTAAGTTCTTATCTACAATGGTGGACAAGTCTACAAACTAAAAAAAAAAGAATACCATAAGTGATTTTTGGAAACTATTAAAGGTTAGCACCTAGCAATGACATCACAAAAAGGCAGTACGTCTCATAAAAACATGACAAGTGGTTATGACGGCCAGTGCCGTTAATGTAAACTGCGAGAAAGTCATATCTAATAAAAAAGAGAGACAAAGACTCCTAAATCGTGATGAGCAGCTACGATGGCTAATGCCGTTGGTGCAAATGACTGCGACATACATCACAATTAAAAGGAAAATTAAAAAGGAGAAGTGATAATAGTCACTCTGATCCCTACAAACACAAATTGTTGTAACGAAAGACAAAATGTCCTAAGAACCTAAAAGAAAGTGACCATAGTTACCACGTAACGAAACAGTCTTAGCTTCAATGAAATAAAAGCTTAAAGACCAAACGTAAGCTTTGAGAAGAATAATTTCATAGTCTATAAGACTTCTCTTAGTTGTGTTAAGGGCTAAGGGCTAAGCACCTAACATATGAAGTCTAAACATCTTGACTAATGTTAAGCGACATGTTTGTCTCCTTTAGCAATGGTTAAAGACCATTACAAAAATCTAGGCATGATCCTAAACCTTTTAAAAAAAATTTATATGTTTTGAATGGTCATATCAAACTTTTGTTTTGACAATAAAGCCACTAGAAATATGGGCATGCCCCAAAATTAATTACGTAATCTAATCATGGCTGAAAGATTATATCGAAATTTTGATCATGACAAAATTTATATGGGCATGGCCCTAAAACCGTTACCAAAGTTTGATCATGGTTGTAAGATCATATCAAAATTTCGATCGTGACAAAAATTCATTAGAAACATTAGGAAATATCGGAAAACTACTACAAATTTAACCATGATCGAAACTTGATAATGGCTGAAAAAAGCATTACAAAAGTTTGAGACAGAAACCTTATTAAATTATAAAGCAATAACGACAAAGGGCTATGGTCGCTGTGACAACGTGACTATGGTCATTGTTGCGGTGGTTTCAAATGGTTTTGGTCATCATATATAAAGGAAGCACCATCACTGTAAGATAATGTGAGTGTACTCACTATCAAATTTCTTGCGGAGAAGGGACGACTATACTTATAACATTAAAAAGTTACCATAGACCAAGTGTCCAATAACTATCACAGCAGACACTTTCGTTAAGTTGCTAAAGAAAGTAATGACTGATATAAAACAGAACAAAGGCAAAGCCTCTTTGAAAAGAGAAACGTTGACCACTACCACATAACATATCGGAGACATCGACTCATACATATTCTAGGAAGCAGTGATTTCTGTAATTGCAGAGGAAAAATTGTGATCCATGCCTCCTAAAAACGAGATATGACGATTGTCACTGAAAATTTTAATGAAGTGAGCATAATCACTAAACTATAAGAAAAGCTATAGTTGCTCATGACAAGAATTGACCAAAGTCGCTACAGAAGAAATGCAGCTTCGAATGTAACTACGAACGCCATAGAAAGACTAGACTATTGTTGCAATAGAAACAAACACCACAGATTTATACGAAAGAGATCACGGTTGCTACGGAACAAAACCACTTTCGTAGCTAATGAAAGCCATGAACACGAACGTTATGATTGTTTTCTAAACAAAAATAATGACAAAAACATCTGAAGGTATTTAAGCCACAAGAGCTCTGAAGAAGAATACCTTGCAGCAATCACATATATATATCTCTTGGGCAACGATCTCCGGAGAATGTTATGATTATAGTCCCTGATTAGTGAAAGTATGTGACTCTGCAAAATAATATCTAAGGCAAAGCCATTAGAAAAAATTGAGCCGCACGATCACTGAGTACAAACACAAATACTTTGAAGCTATGATTTCTGAGCAAAACACATATAAAAGGTATATGCAGATTGAGGCTACAGGCCCTTCAAGTAAATCAAAGGAAAAAACGTCTAAGAATAGAGAAAAGTGACAGACCGTCACCATATAGCAGAACAGAGAAAAAGAAAAATTCTCTAAATAAATCAAGAGGCAATGCCTCAAATAATTGTGACAGTGGTCATTGACTCATTACTACACAAATATAAGGCAAGACCTGAACATAAACGGGTCACGGTCAAAACCATCACATTTTAAAGTGTGACAAGCGAGCGTGGCTGATGTCGTTAGCAAATGATTGCGACAGTTATTGTAGCTAAATGAAAGACAAACAACAGTAAATGAAAGTGATATTTCATTCAGTTAGAAGAAAAATACGTTAAAGCCTCAAATATTCACTTGTGTCAAAACCAGAACACGTCATATGGCAAAGCCCTGACTATGATAAGAAGCGCCTGTTGCTTCAACTGAAACTGGGGGCAAAGCCTCAAGTCTAGCTAGATGCATTCTTTGCTTCAGCTAGTAACAGTTAGAAGCGAAGGTTCAAATATTTTTGAAAGCGACAATCGCATTTACTGAAATTCAGAGGCAAATCATCTTACAAAATAAGCTAGAGGCAGCTACTATACCCACAATGAATTGAGTTTTAAAAGAAAGAAGACACAAAAGTACAAGAATATGAGAGAAGAAAATGCTTAAGAGATAACAGGAAGACACCCCGTTAGCTCAATAACTTCCTTAAGACTAATCGACATCAATCATACATTTGGCCTAACCTCTGCTTGTCTCTTTAAATTCAGAAGCTAAACGCCCAAATCTGAATTAAAGGGAAGAAAATGTTGATTAATTGGATGCTAAAATGGAAGAAATTTGCATACCCTGGAACAAGCTACTATTGTTTGTTTGAAAATGCCCCAAAGAACGACATGAGCTAGAATAAAGAATCGGAAAATACAAGAATCAAAGTATCCAAAGATCAATTGACAAATTCAATGGGTCAACAGAACACAAAAAGAAAGAAAATGAATCTGAACAAAAAAAGGACAAAAATTTCAGTGGATGAATGAAGCCGCCGAAAATGATTCTAAATGAGTTGGTTGATTTATAAAATCTTGAGATTTGTTAAGTTTATAAATATTTTAAAAATGTTGTAGAGAGTTTTGTGTATTTGATAAATCCATAAAAGAGTTGTATTTTCAAGGATTTTTAAAATCTCATGTATATTGTTAAGATTTCAAAAGTTGTGTTTAAATAGTAAAATTGTTAAGAATCTATATCCCAATAACAAAAGATTTTATGGGAATTATAGAATAATTAAAATTAAAACTTTACCAATAGCCGAATATTTTGAATGGAATCTTAAAATCATCATACCAATAATGATGGATTTCATAAATATTGTCAACCATACATATAAATCATAAAAAAGGTTTCAATCGTGGGTTCGGCCTTTTAGAGGCGGCTATGATTACGGCGAGATGGGCTTGATCCCAAAGGATAACCCTTTGGACTATAAGTTTGTGAACTCGGAATAATGGTTCGACAAAGCCCACTATGCCAAGAAGACTGAATTCGCCACTATTCTTGGAGAAATGAGGTCGCTCTTGAAATCCATATCACGCTTATTCTGGCCCATTTAAGTTCGCGCATAAGCGTCATATGACTCGGTAGTTGACCTCTTCGTGATTTTGACTACCACAGTATTTATATATACTACTAAATTTTAAAGATATAAAATGATAACCACACATTTATTTTTGGACCACAAAATTTCTCTCTTAACCTGTCTTGCAACCTAACTGATCAACATGGCCGGCGGGATTGCTCTCTTAATCTATCATGCAACCCAACTGATCAACATGGCCCATGGGAAAACTCACCAAGTCTATTCCGCGACCCAAAATATCACCCCTTGGGTCCTTGCAAACGAAATAACTTATTTCCAACAAGAACTAGTGATCTACGATGTTTGTTTGATCATGCTATCAACAAAATGCGACCGGTAACACTCCTAAGCAGCTAGACAGCCCAATCCTATGTTGCAGGCCCATCTCCTTTTTCGGACCAGATAAATCCTTTTGATAAAGATCATGCACCGCTAAACTAAAAAAATCGACATTACCACCACAAAAAAAAATAAGTTTCCCTTACTATTGACGAAAAGGAAATCTTCCTAGAGCATATTGAAGAAATGGCAACTATCCTTAAAAATTATTAACAAGGAAATCGAAGATGACACATGATGGAAAAAAGGCCCAACCCTAACACCACAAGAAAACAGGCTGTTTGCTACGGCCGGAAACGTCGCAAGACCATCGCAAGTGAAGTTTTGTGGCACATCTACGAGGTTTTAAAGTTTGTCGCAATCAGCGCGTGTAAAGTCGCAAACGTCGCAACGATCTCGCAAAATTGCGACGCATATATTTTTGTTGCAAGTAAGACGCAAAGAGTTTGCAACGGGCTTGCGAGGTAAAGGCGAAAGCCTCACAAATATTTCATAGAGATTGTGAGGGATTTGCGAGGAGGATATAAGACAGACGCAAAACCGACGCAAGATTGATGAGGTCTTTACGAGGAAAATTGCGTTGTATTTGCGACGAAAATGTTTTAGGTCTTTCCGTTGGACACTTGCGAGAGATTTGCAATAAAGCGTTTACATTGACGTTGGATTTGCATGAAATTTGTGACAAATAGCTTTGCGTGGCGTTTGCGAGGTGTTTGCGTATGAACGTTGTATATTATATAAAAAACAAATTTATATTAAAAAAAGAAATTCATTAAAAACATAAAAAATTCATATAATTTAAAAATATATATATATATATATATATATTACAGAAAATAGAAATTGTTTTACAAAACATGAAAAATAAAGCAAAAATTGAAAAGTAGTGATTGTCGTCGTTCTCGTGAACGGACTATTGTGTCGATGGTCCGGTAGCGGCTTCGGCAGCTCGGGTTTCGACGAGAAAGCTCTGGAAGTTAGGATCATTGGACCTAACGTAGTCGAACAACATGGCATATCCCTCCTTGTCTCGTTCCAATTGCTCGACCCGTTCGCTCAGTCGGCAATTCAGCTCGTTCGATTGTTCGAGTTGTGCCCAGAGTACGGGGTCCAGTGCGGGAGAGGACAGATTGGATCCAAAGATTCGCCGAGCCGAAGAGATCCTACACATGCAACTTTCCTCTTTTAACGTGGAAGAATCTATATAAAGAAGTAATGAAGACATAAGTAAATAATTCTTAAAAAGTTAACATTAGTAAGTAAATATATTAAGTATAAATATAATTAAGTATTATAGTATATATGTATGTGATGAAAGTAATACCATTGCCCGGATCCATGTACCGAGGGACCCTCCCCATGAGCAGGCGGAGTTAGTTTAGCCTTTCGGGTCTGAACCCTCCGCGCGTGCGACTTCTGTGACTGCCAATATCGGAATAACTACTCCTAAACTCTAGGCCAGAACTAGTTTGGCTTCACGGTATAGGGAAGTGTTAATAATTGCTTGAATAAATCTTAGAAGAATAGACTTTCTATTTACAAAGGAATTTGGTCTAGATAGTTTATGAACAATAAACCTAGAATTATTGCAGAATAAATCCCTTAGAATTCACAATGTAATTTTGTTTGCTAGGAATTAATAATATATTACTTGCTCAATGGAAGTTGGTTTGTATTATACATGTTTAGGAATTAAGATGGTGATTGATTTTGCACGGACATAGTCGAACTAAACTTTATAGGTGTAGATCGACACTCATATGTTTTCTTTGCTACATATTAAATTCTTCTCCAAAGTTACCAAGGCTTAGACTTGCTTTAATCGATTTAAACCCTCAAAATGTTTTAGTCACTTTCATTAGTTATTAGAATTAAAAACCCTCTTTATCTTATTTTTAATTAAAAGTCTTGAATAAGTTTGTGATTTATCGGTCTTTGTGGATTAAATCCCTAAGTACTACAACCCATTTGTTGTGCATTTGCAGTTAATCATCGAGTAAAACTTTGTGTATTAGCGGAGCCTCCACTGGAAACTTCCCGAAAACTAAATCCTCCCGTACGGAGTAGCGTTTTCGAGGACTGCATCTGGGATGAGATTTGATTGGATCCCATTAATCTCCTCGCAGAGGGTGTCAAACCTTAATAAAACTGATTGGTTCTTTGATGGGGATTTAGTTTTCACCCAAAATATTTCCTGCAAGCGCATAGGTCTCGCAGTAGTACTTAGGGATCGTAACCACAGAGATAAAAGTGTACGCAGTAGCACATCCAAGTTCACTCGAGCTAAGCAGCAAAATGAAAAGGTTTTGATTGCGATCGATCGGTCGTATGAACTGATCGATCAATTGAGACACCTTTCGGCCGATGGCAGATTATGCGGTCGATCGAACAATGCCTGAAACTGCTAAAATCAAATAAAACGTAAGAAAGATTTATAATAAAAAGCGTTAGGAACTCAGGTAATACATCAGAGGACCACGGTTTGAATTATTCAGGGTAGTAACTAATGTAAATCCTACTTTAGGCTATATAGTTAAAATCACTAATAACTAACTATCCTTATAGTCAGGCTCAGCCAATCTAGTTAAATTGGTATCCGAGTTATCTCTAACATATAAATAAGCCGATTCATTTTGGACCCCGCAGATCCACTCTTTTTCCTATTATGAAACAATCAACTACTTCACTCCATTCCACACATTAGCCCCAGTTATTTCAGCGGAATACTCCACTAGTAGTTTGAACTTGACTACTACTTAACTACTTGGAAACTACTGAACTACTTGCGGACAGTCTACACANGCTTCCCCGCTCACGTTTTGGGTTGCTAAGGTCAGATTCTTGAAACAACAGTCCTAGGAGGGCCGATTGATTGACCGAGATGGGAATCAATGCCTAGTCAAATCAAAGTCAAGTAGTGCGGTGCGGTTGCTTGTTTGCTCCAATTAGTGAGTTAGGTTCCGTGTAGGCGTCTTTCCATACGATCNGGCATGCTCCTCAGATTTACGGATTCGCAGGGGGCGGAACGTCCTTTCAGAAAGAGAACCTGTGGGCTGATCAACCAATTAATCTAGGCATTAAGTTCAAGAAATCAAATTTTACTAAACTATAAATAGTAAAGCTTTCACTATCAAGTTTTGGATCTCTTAGTGTAAGTGGTTTAGTAGTAGCAGATTTATCCTATGATTTATATTAAGATCTGAAATGAATTTAAGCCTTAAACTATTCATCACATAATCCTATTACCTATCTACCAAACCATGATTCCTCCTAGCAAAACCCTATTCCTAACTAAGAGACTACTTAGACATGGTAAAAGTAGACATGATGACAATGAAAATTGCTTATTAATAAAGAGGGTTCAAAATAGCTTATCTGGAGTGCAGAGATTACAAACTTCGTCCTTGAAGCAATGATCAAAGCAATAAAAGAAGAAGAAACAATAAGAAACTGGTAAACCATTTAGCTTGGATGCCTGGAAGCTTTTAAGTGTTTTCTGATGATTCTCTCGGGCTTCAGTCGTCTGTATTTATAGGGGAGAGGGTCGAGTAGTTGGCCGAGATAAATTAGAAAGAGGGTTTGGATGAAAATTCAAATATTTGTGTTTATCTCCTTCTGATTGATCGGCCGTATCTATCTTCACCGATCGATTGATATCTTCAAACGCGTTTCTGAAGATTCAATATCTTATGTTTATCTCCAACGAAATCTAATATCTCCCTGAATGCAACAATATATATCTGAACTTTTTCTCGAATGCAGAGATTACAAACTTCGTCCTTGAAGCAATAATCAAAGCAATAAAAGAAGAAGAAACAATAAAAAACTGGTAAATTATTTAGCCTGGATGCCTGGAAGCTGTAAAGTGTTTTCAGATGATTCTCTCGGGCTTCAGTCGTCTGTATTTATAGGGGAGAAGGTCGAGTAGTTGGCCAACAAAATTGCTTATTAATAAAGAGGGTTCAGAATAGCATCTCGGGAGTGCAGAGATTACAAACTTCGTCCTTGAAGCAATGATCAAAGCAAAAAAAGAAGAAGAAACATTAAGAAACTGGTAAACTATTTAGCCTGGATGCCTAGAAGCTTTTGAGTGTTTTCAGATGAGTCTCTCGGGCTTGAGTCGTCTGTATTTATAGGGGAGAGGGTCGAGTAGTTGGCCGAGATAAATTAGAAAGAGGATTTGGATGAAAATCCAAATATTTGTGTTTATCGCCTTCTGATCGATCGGTCGTAGCTATCTTCACCGATCGATTGATATCTTCAAACGCGTTTATGAAGATTAAGTATCTTCTGTTATTATCTCCAACGACATCTAATATCTCCCAGAATGCAACAATATATATCTGAACTTGTTCTCGAAGCTTCCTTGAAATATTGGGCCTCGATCGATCGGTGGGTCTCTGGTCTGGTCGATTGGGCCTTCATCCCATGTGGGCTTCTGAATACTCCTTCAATGATTTGGGCTTAACTTCTTACTCCTGAGGGCTAATGAGTTGATTCCAAGCCCATGTGACTGCTAACTCACGTGGATTGATTGTCCTAACTCCTCACTTCATTCCAAAATAAACATCTTCTTCATTCGGACCTGGACTTCTGATGTTGACTTGTTGGGCTTGGTAGAAAATGCCCATTTGTGACCTAAAATGCATTGTTTTCACAAAAACACTTTGCAAACAGAAAAATATGAAATCCAGTAGTTTATGTTTCAAATAAAATAGTTTCTTCGTCAAAAACACCAAAAATCCATATCGAAAAGCTGTAATATATCATCCCTATCAAATCCCTAGACTTAGCTTTGTTCGTCCTCGAACAAACAACATGCTAAGTAAGGAAAATAAGTTTGAAAGTTAGGAACTTGCTTAGTTTTATCACAACTTAAAGGTGCAGCTTCGTAGAGGTCATCTCGACAATCATGCCAAAAGTTCTCATCTCATACTCCCACCACAACTCTCCCAACTGGTCCAACAGGAATCTCAACCTGCAAATACCCTAAAGGTACTGAAATCTGACTCTCTACATTCATGTATATTGCGTGAGCTTTCTTACTAGAAAATATCACCTAGGTAAAACATGCTAGGTGTGTAATGAGAGGGGCTAATATTTAGAGGTGAGGCTAATGTGTTTAGGGTTTACCGTACTTAAGAGAAATGCGATATGTTTGCAAAAAAGCAAGCGAGATCGGACCGCTTGATGGCACAGTTTCCCAATCACTCTCTCCTTAGCTCGGCTTGTTCCTCCCACAGACTTAGATTTTTTAAAGGAATCTAAAGTCTTCTTGAACATCCCTCGTTTACACGTTTTCAACCTTTCTTCATTTTGATCCCGGATTTCCCTGGCCTTTTTGATAAACAAATATGGATCATAAAACCCTTTTTTTTTTGAAGCTTTCACCATATATAGCAAGGTACGAATTTTACCATGATATATTAATTACCAGGAAAATCAGTCTTGAAACCTTCTCTTTGAATCTTCATGCATGTGTTAAGATCG
>OVAP01002807.1:0-18328 GCA_900406295.1 Aurinia saxatilis
ATAGTTTAAAACCGGGGTTAGAACGAGTTAAAAACGCAATATATCACCATTTTACCGTGATTTGGTGTGCCAAGGGTAGTCATAAGTGATGGAGGAAGTCACTTCATCAACAACGTTTTTGAGAGCCTCTTAAAGAAGTACGGGGTCAATCACAAGATTGTTACACCATATCATCCTCACACTAGCAGTCAAGTCGAGCTTTCAAACCGCGAGATCAAGTCAATCTTGGAGAATACGGTCTCAAGAACGAGGAAGGATTGGAGTAACAAGCTTGATGGTGCACTCTGGGCCTATTGAACCGCTTTCAAGACACCCATTGGTACAACTCTTTTCAATCTTATCTATGGGAAGTCTTGTCATCTTCCTCTCGAGCTTTAATACAAGGCTATGTGGGCTGTTCGAGCATTGAACTTTGACATCAAGACGGCTCAAGAGAAGCGGTTCTTGGATTTAAACGTGCTAGACGAGCTAAGGCTCAATGCTTATGAGAACTCCAAAGATTAACAAGGAACGGACCAAGGCGTGGCATGATAAGAAGATTGTGCCTAAAGATTTCAAAGAGGGAGACTTGGTTTTGTTGTTCAACTCGAGATACAAGTTGTTTCCGAGTAAGCTCAAGTCTAAATGATCGGGTCCATTCAAGATTCAAGAGGTGATGCCTTAAGGTGCCGTCACACTCGAGAACCGACAAGGAGAACCTTTCAGGGTCAATGGTCATCGGCTCAAGCCTTATCTCGCCAATGTGACGATTGAGGATAGTGAGACGATTCCTCTTTCCAACCCTCTTGCACCCTAGTATCCTTTTGGCTCGGTCAAGCTAATGACATTAAACAAACGCACTTGAGAGGCAATCTCATGACTATCTTTGTACATATCTTTCGTTTCCTTCGAAATTCTCTTTTCTTTTTAGATATTTGACAGATTTGGGGACTTAAGCATTTGGTGGACCAAATGAACTAAGTTTGGGGATTCTAGAATGAAGAAACATGAAGAAACAAGCAAAAAACCAAGGTACATGCTCTTGGCATCGGGTGCCACCCGATGTGGCCACCAGATGCCGGAGACATTTTTAGCCTCAAAATCGCATTGTCCTGTGTCTGTGGCATCGAGTCACACCCGATGCGGGGAACCGATGCCAGACAAACGCGTTTTATATATAAAAAAAAATTGCAAACAAAGTTTTCGTTCTTCCTCTTCACCGTCGACCATCTCCCTTTCTGTCCTCTTTTGTTCTGAAAATTTTCTCCAAAATTCCGTTTTAAAAGTTTGTGTTTTCATCATAATTTGCATCCTCATTCATCTTCTATCAACCATTCATCAAGAATCTCAAGGTAAATCCCTAAAACTCTCTCAATTAGAAATATTTCCAAGGTTTGGGTTTGATGGTTCTATACTTGGATTGGACAATTGTGAGTGTTTAGGAGTTGGTTATGGGTATAGGATTGAATCCCCTACTAGAATTTGGTGTCATTGATAGAGAATTTGATGTTTGTGAAGATTTTTTGGAACACACCATGAATAGTGACGAAAATTTTAGGATTTTGGGGAAAAAGTTTGATTCTTGTTTGTTGGTTTGCTTGATTGATTCTCTTGATTGGTATTGTTGATGGAATGTGGTAACTTGTAGAAACATACACACATTTGGGAAAAAATTTCTTTGGAATCACAAGGATGATATCTTGGTTCCTTTATGAAATGTGGTGTTCTTTCTTGTTTGGTGATTGAGAATGAGTGTGAATGGTTGTTATATTTGTCCTTAGTCTCTCATTTGATCTTGTAGGAAGATGAACAAGAGAAGGGTTACTAGAGGAAGTGGTTCATCACAAGGAGGCTCCAAAAGAAAGGAAAGAGAGGAAGTTGTTGTTCCTCAACAACCTCAAGAACCTCAACCACCCTTGACACCTCATGCGTGTCCCATATGGAGTGATGAGGAGAAAGAGCGTTATGATGCTTTTGGGATGATCAAATTTTCTCCAACTCGAGTTTTATCAAAGGAATTCCTCACCGCATTAGGGATGTGTGAGGATGTGGAGGAGTATGTTCGGAGAATGGGGCTCGGAAAGCTTGCTCATGAATCCTATCCATCATACACGGAGCTCACTCGCCAATTCTTGGCCACTTTGGAGGTTGTTCACGAACATCCACGGAGGAAGAAGGTGAACGAATGTCGTGTGAACTTCAAGATTTACAACAAGCTCTATTGGATTCCCATAGTTCGGGTGTATGAAGCATTTGAGTTCGGCAATGGGAGTTCGACCGAGTTTTCGGACTTTCGACAAGAGAACCAATTTTGGAACATCATTGGAAGTGACGAAGAGGCATCGTTACCTTCTTCATTGGAACCAATCCGGTCATTTTTATGGTGCAGCGTTACCTTGCCGACCTAGTTATGGAAACACTCGACCTAGAGGCATTCACGCTCGCAGAGACAATCAAGGCATCACCATTCAATCAAGGCCAATACATCTACTACGTCCGAGATGTCGATAAAAGGAGTTGCACATTCACTTTGCCAAACCGTGCTCTCACCGCCCTAATCAACCAAGCAAACATCAAGTTCCACTACGGATATGTGGGAGACGAAGAAGGAGATGAAGCACCACCACTTCACCAAGACCCGCCATCACAAAACGGCACTCTCGAGGAGATGTTCCAATACATGCATTTGCAACGCTTCCCTTATGAGCCGGCAAATGATCGTGAGAGGTGGTTCATCGACCAACATGAGCTCCACGACCGTTTCAACACACTCATGATGGCGAGGTTCGGTGAATATGATGCTCTAACGGGAAGGACTACTCGGACCACCGTTTCACCAATCATACCCGGCGTCTCGGAGTATGATGTGGAAGATCCTCAAGACCCGCCCAACCCCGGTGCACCATCCTCTTCCCGCCCATGAAACCGAAGTACCTATTTCATCAAGAATTGCATTTTGTTTTTTTTTTTTCAATGACATTTTCGTTTTTCTTTATTTTTATTCTCGGTTCCTTTCTCAAATTTGAATATTCATCGAGACGATGAAGTTTAAGTTTGGTGGAGAGGGCTAGTTGCTAATGACATTCTAGCTTTGTGTTTTAATTCTCATAGCTTTTGCATTGAACATCTTAGTTTCTATAAAATTCATAAAAAATTTTAAAAACCAAAAAGATTTTTCCTTTTAGCGTATAGTTTCATGTCATTTTATTTGTCTCATTTAGGATTGCATTTGCATTAATCATGAGGTAACAATAATGAGATTGCTTATAAATGCTAGATTCTTAAACTTGCTTGATCAATTGTTTAGTAGTTTTAGTTGTTCGCGAGGGAATTTCGAAAGACTTGCTATTATCATCTCGATCGAGTTGTCTAAGCTTCTAGCTTTGTAAAGGCAAGTGGATTTTGAAAACTTTCCCTAGCTTATTTGAACTTAATTTTGCCTAATCTTCTCATTTATGGCTTCTTGATCAACTTGTGGATCACCTCAAAATAATCAAGTCATCTTATCCTCTTTACCACTCTCAAATGATTTGGTTAGCCACCTTCATCTTTAAGGTTGGTTATTAATTCCTACACCAAAGAATATTAACCTCCTTTCAAGCCAACATTACTCTTGTGTGGTAGGCATTTTCACATTTGCATAATCATGATTAAAATCTCTTGAGAATTGAAGTGACGAGTACCTTTCTCCCATTAAGCATTAGTCACATTGGCTAATCTAGGATGGTTGGGAAATTGTTAGTCGCTTGTGAGATTGGGGATTTGAAAAGAGTTGGTGAAAGAAAGAGTGAGGGTTAAAACTAAGTTTGGGGGTGAGAGAAAAAGAAAGAGTGTGAAAAAGGTGAGGATTAAGCCAAAATGGCTATAAGGAATCCCAAAAACCCCTAGAGAGAGCATCAAAATAAAAAGTCTATACCCACTAAAAATTCTATACACAAAAGTGTAAGCCCCTTGTAAGATAAGAAGGCGAAAAACCAAGAGCGAAATCAAAATTAGAGAAAAGAAAGGGTTGAAAAGAGTGGAAGAAAAAGGCTAGATCATTTAAAATAAGAGCTCTCTAGGTGATAAGCTGTATTGAGAAGGAAAAGGAATCAAAAGAGAGTGAGAGGTTGAGAGGAATGAATGTTGTTGAGAGTTGGGAACGGGTAGAATGGAAGAAAAACTCGTAACATCAACAGATCTTTTCTCGTGTGTTTTTAAATAATGAGTTATGCTTGTTTTGAGACAAGTCACTAAGCATTTAGCCCCCACTACAAATCATGTAATCCTTTCTCCTCACCATGCCAAACTTGTTGATCAATTATCAATTCTTGAGACCGCACGCATACATGTTAATGAATGTCAAAGGGGAAGTTGATTTGAGCCTTGTTGGAGCTTAGTCTAGTCGTTTTAGGCGATTTCGCTATATTTTCTTAAGCTCGATGATTAGAAACTTCCCTAGTGAAAAGCTAGCATTAGTTCGAATTTATTTGGTATGTTTAAGAGTCTCATCTTAATAGCTTTGAGTTCCCACTTTCAAACTTTTCTTTCGACTTGCCTTTTGGTTGTTGCTTGCGGACAAGCAAATGTTAAGTTTGGGGGAATTGATGTATTGCATTTTAGGACTATTTTTACCTTTGTTTTACATTCATTTAGTCTAGTTTTTGCCTCATTTGTTGATAGTTTGTTTTTTTAGCTACATTATACATTTTGTCTTGCATTTAGTACTTAGACTTGCATTCTTGCATTTGCATACTATATTTGCATGATTTAGGTACTTTTTGAGCTATTTGGGCATGATGGGACTTGGACAAGATGCATGGAGGATCAAGAGATGAGCAAAAAAGTAAAGGATCAAGCGAAGAGTGAAGAGAGGACAAAGAGTGAAGACATGCTCTTGGCATCTTATCTTTCAATTTCTTTTATTTATATGGTTATGTGTGAGTAGTTTCTCTATTGATCAAAGAGTATGGTAGATTAGGGGTAATTAGTGATGGATATTCAGTTGTGAGGTTAGTATTAGGGATTCCTTAAACATCTTGTAAGCTTAATGTTATTTCTACTTTGATCACTTAGGAATAGATGTTAGTCATTTCTCACACCCAAAAGGTGTTTGATGAAATGCTTGAATGAACAAATGTTTTGCTTTGTCATCTTGGCCATTGGGAAATGAGTCAAGGTGCTTAGTGGTTGATTTGGCTTGAGTTTTCTTGCTTGAATTCCACTGATTTGACAATTGGGAAATTAGTCAAATAAACGATTTTCAAAAGGGATTATCACTAAAGGGATTTGGGTTAATCTATAGATTAGTGGTCCTTTGCCTAGGACTGTGCTATTTGATTGATAAATTAACCCCCCAAAAGGTCAATTACTAGTTACCCTTAATCGTTATTTCCATTACTCATTGGTCAATGCTTGTTTTAATTGATTTCTTAAACCGTTTAAGCTTGGTTTAGTGCTCTTACTCGCTCTTTTATTGTTAGTCTTTTTCATTGCTTATTAGTTCACTTAGTTAATGCATGTTTTAGGATTGAATTTGAAAACCAAACTCTTTGTTCGCTTTAGCTTAATAGGAATTTGATGTGCTTATCGCATTAATCGTTTTCTCAAGTGGATTGACCCTTAATCTATACTATAACTACTCAAGTGAGTTGTGGTTAGCGAAATGTTTTAAACGCTAGACACAAAACTACTTGTTCAATTCCCCCAAACTTAACATTTGCTTGTCCGCAAGCAAACAATCAAAGATCAAATCGAAAGAAGAGTTTGAAGGTGGGGACTCAAAGCGGTCATGATGAAATTCTTAAACATTCAAGACCAATTTGAAGTAACTCGCTTTTCACAAGGGAAATATCTACTCATTCATGCTCAAGCTAACACAATTTTCTTTAAACAACATGCTCCAACAAGATCCAAATCAACTTTCCCTTTAACATTCATTAAATGGTATGCATGCGGTTTCAAGAATGGACAAATGATCAAATTCGGTTGGCTTGGTAAGGAAAAAGGTCCAATGCATTTTATACTAGATGTTCATGTTAAGTGACTTATCTCAATAGAAGCATAACTCAAAATCTAAAAGCAATCGAGAAAAGATGTGTTGATGTTACAAGGTTTTCTTCCATTCTACCCTTTCACAACACTTAACATCACACTCTTCTCTCAAACCTCTCAATCCTTTTGGAGTTTTTCCTTTCTCATTTTAGTCAATCACCTAAAGAGCTTTTTTTCATAATGACTAGCCTTTTATTCTCTTCCACACTACTCAACCATTTCCTTTTGTCTATTTTTGGCTTTCGCTTTTTGCCTTTTTCACTTACAAGGTGTTTGCACTTTTGTGTTTAGACTTTTTGGTGTGGGTATAGGCTTTTTAATTTGGTACTCTCTCTAGGGAGTTTTTTCATAAGCACTTGGATTTCAACAACACTTAGCCCTTTTGGCTACATTTCTCACCTTTTTACAATCTTTTTCTCTCACCCCCCCCCCCCAAANACTTACACTAAGCCCTCACTCTTTCTTTTAAAAAACCATTCTCACAGTTTTACAATCTCACAAGTGACTCTCATAATTCCCAACCTTCTAGATTAGCGAATGAGACTAATTCTAATGGAAGAAAGGATCTTGCCACTTCAATTCTCAAGAGATTTTAAAACATGATTATGCAAATGTCAAAGGGCCTGCCACACAAGATTAATGTTGGTTTGAAAGAAGGCTACGCTGTTTTGGGGGTGGGGATGATAAACAACCTTAAAGATGAAGGTGGTTAACCAAGTCATTAGAGAGTGATAAAAGGGATAAGATGACTTGATTATTTTTTGTAATCGACATGTTCGATCAAGAAGCCATAAATGAGAAAATTAATAAAAAATTAAGTTCAAATAGCTAGGGAAAGTGTCAAATCACACTTGCAACCACAAATAGAAGAGTGACCGAGATGCGAAAGTCAAGATTTTCAAAATTCCCAAAGCGAACAACTAGCATTACTAAACAATTCATCAAGCGATTTCAAGAATTTAAGCATTTCTAAGTGATCTCATCATTGTTCCCTATGCTTAATGCAATGGACCCTAAGATGAAAAATACAAAAGATGAGATGATACTAGATGCAAAAGAAAATTCGTTTTGATTTTTTCGAATTTTTCAAAATTTTCATGAATTTTTTAAAAGTACTTAATGTAATGCATGACAAAGCTAACAATAAAACTAGACTATTCATTAGCTACTAGCCCTCTCCCACAAACTTGAACTTCATCGTCTCGGTGAATATCAAATTAGAGAAGAGAACCGAAAAGAGAAAGAAAACGAATGTGAATGCCAATGTATATTACACTGGTTGAAATAGGTGGCAGATTTATTGATAGTGATGATATTTTACCGCTTTTCGATATGATTTTTCAGTGTTTTTAATAATAAAAAAAACTATTTGATTTGAAACATAAACTACTGGATTTCACATTTTTCTGTTTGTAAAGTGTTTTTGTGAAAACAATGCATTTTAGGTCACAAATGGGCATTTTCTTCCAAGTCCAACAAGTCAACATCAGAAGTCCAGGCCCGGATGAAGAAGATGTTTAATTTGGAATGAAGTGAGTTAGCTTTCACATGAGCTTGGAATCAAGTCATTAGCCCTCAGGAGTAAGAAGTTAAGCCCAAATTACTGAAGGAGTATCCAAAACACACAAGACATGAAGGCCCAATCGACTGGACCAGAGGCCCACCGATCGATCGAGGCTCATTATGTCAGAGAAAGTTCAAGAACAAATTCAGATTTACACTGTTGCATTTGGAGAGATATTTGATTACGCTGGAGATAAACTTAGAAGATATTGAAGCTTCAGAAACGTGTTTAAAGATATCAATCGATGTGTGAAGATATCTACGACCGATCGATCAGAAGGAGATAGACACATGTCTGAGTAGTCTTTTAATACAAACAATTTTCATTGTCATTATGTCTACTTTTACCATGTCTGAGTAGTCTTTTAGTTAGGAATAAGGTTTTGCAAGGAGGAATCATGGTTTGGTAGATAGGCAATATGATTGCGTAATGAGTAGTTTATAGGCTTACTTTCATATTGGAGCTTACTATAAATCATAGGATAAATCTGCTACTAATACACCACTTAGAGTAAGAGATCTAGAACTTGATAATGAAAGCTTTACTATTTATAGTTTAGTAGAATTTGATTTCCTGAACTTAATGCCTAGATTAATTGGTTGATCAGCCCATAGGTTTTCTTTCTGAAAAGATATATGTTAGAGTTAACTCGAATACCAATTGAACTAGACTAGCTAAGCATGACCATAAGGATAGTTAGTTATTATTGATTTCAACTATATAGCCTAGACTAGGAATTACATAGTCAGTTATTAGTGATTTCAAACCGTGATCCTCTGATGCGTTGGCTGACTTCCTAACGCCTTTTATCATTGAATTTTCTCATGTTTTATTTTGTTTTAATATTTTCAGGTACTGATCGATCGATCGCATAATCTGCCATCGACCGAAAGGTGTCTCAACTGATCGATCAATACGACCGATAGATCGTAACCAAGAACCATTTCATTTTGCTGCTTAGCTCGAGTGAACTTGGACGTGCTACTGTGTACACTCTGCTCTCTGTGGATACGATCCCTAAGTACTACTGCGAGACCTGTGCTTTTGTAGGAAATATTTTGGGTGAAAACTAATCCCCATCATTTATAACAAATAACATGCCACATGCGATGGCAGAGTAAGTTTATCATGACAGAATTTTGTTTTTACAGCAGATTTAGTTTCGAATTTTTGTTATGTGGTGATAGTTTTGTTTTTTTCGTAATAGTGTTTTCTTTGTACGACAGAATAAATTTTCGTGTGGCAGATTTGTTTCTTGTAGTTACGACATATTTTTTTTTGTTTCTTTTGTCTCTTTGATGGCGAATTTGCTATACGACATGCTTATTTTCGTCTAACTTTATTTACTGATATGGCTGATATTTTACCGCTTTTTTATGTGAATTTTTTGTTCTTTTAATGAAGAAACTATTTTATTTGAAACATAAACCACTGGATTTCTCTATTTGCAAAGTGTTTTGTGAAAATAATACATTTTAGGTCAGAAATAGGCATTTTCTATGAGGTCCAACAAATTAACATCAGAAGTCCAGGCCCAGATGAAGGAGATGTTTGTTTTGGATTGAAGTGAGGGTTTAAGACAGTCAAGCCACGTGAGTTAGCTATCACATGGGCTTGGAATCCAGTCATTTGCCCTCAGGAATAAGAAGTTAAGCCAAAATCATTAAAGATGTATCCAGAAGCCCCTATGAGATGAAGGCCCAATCGACCAGAGGAGAGGCCCACCGATCGATCAAAGCCCTTTAATCCAAAGAAGCTTCGAGAACAAATTCAGATAAGGATTGTTGCATTCGGGGAAAATCAGAATATGTTGGAGATAATCACAGAAGATATTGAATCTTCAGAACACACATCTCAGATATTCTTCGATCGAATATACTACTGGCGATCGATCGATCAGAGCTGGATACACACAAATATTTGGATTCCTATCCAACTCGGGCAACTGCTAGACCCTCTCCCCTATAAATACAGACGACTACAGCTAGAGAGAAATACACACTTACAGAGCCTCTAGGCATCCAGGCTAAATAGTTTACAGTTTTCTTTCATTGTCTCTTTATTTTTATGCTACTTTAATCATTGCTTCAAAGACAAAGTTTGTAATCTCTGCACTCCGGAGAAGCTATTCTGAACCCTCTTATATAATAACAATTCTCATTGTCATTATGTTTGCTTTTAGCATGATTGATTAGTCTCTTAGTTAAGAATATGGCTTTGCTAGGAGGAATCATGGTTTGTTATATAGGCAATAGGGTTGTGTAATGTCTAGTTTATAAGCTTACTTTCATATCAGATCTTAATACAATAAGTGGATATACCTGCTACTAATACACCACTTATAGTAAGAGATCCAGAACTTGATAGTGAAAACTTTACTATTTATAGTTTAGTAGAATTTGATTTCTTGAACATAATGCCTAGATTAATTTGTAGGTTCTCTTTCTGAAAAGATATATGTTTAAGTTAACTCGGATACCAATTGAACTAGACAAAATAAGCCTCACCATAAGGATAATCAGTTAGTTCAACTATATAGCTTTAACTAGGATATCTACACTAGCTACTACCCTAAATAATTCAAACCGTGAGCCTCTAATGCATTGCCTGATTTCCTAACGCTTTTAATATCTGAATTACTTACTTTTTTTTATTTTGTTTTAACATTTGCAGGCACTAATTGATCGAACGCATTATTTGCAATCGACCGAAAGGCCCTTTCATCGATCAACCAGTTCACATTGTCGATCGGCCAAAAACCAAACCACCTCATATTTACTAGCTTAGCTCGAGTGAACTTGGACGTGCTACTGCGTACACTCTGCTCCCTGTGGATATGATCCCCTAAGTACTACTGCGAGACCTGTGCGCTTGCAAGACCTATTTTGGGCAAAAAACAAAATCCCCATCAAGTTTTTTGGCAGCATTGCCGGGGAGTAACAGTTTACCACTAGCATAACAAGCAGGCTTAAGAATTTTCATTTTTTGTTTTTCATTTTTCATCTTTCATATTTTATTTTTCATTTTTTGTTTTCCATATTAAAAAAATAAATAACTTTAATGCTTCGTATGAATCTTTTCTTGTATTTTAGGCACTAGCTTGGGAAGAATGGACATATCTTTTACGGGACTCATAGACGAATTTTTTCATCATGATGGCCGACCAATGATATCAGAAGAAGGTATCCAGTGATGTTTGAAGAATTCACAAGATTCAAGGGCAAATCTCGAAGATAGATTTGATAAAATAAGTGAAGGCCGAGCCGAGACTTTAAAGCTGATCAAGAAGCACAGCCGACCCCCTGAACATAGAATTTCGGAGGAGGAACACAAAGAACTCTGCATGAAATATCTAGGATTTTATATTCCATCACCTATCGATGTAAATGTCGCTATAATGCGTAAGTCGTCTTTTGTCGCAGACCCAGCATTTGAAGATTACATATACATCATGGAGAGTGGACTCAAGAAAACCAGAAAGGGATAGGAAGAAATTGCATCACTAGAACGGAGAAATGAAGAGCTTAGACGTCAAATCAAAGAATCTAAGGCGGTATCTCTTGCTCCACCCAAATCTTTTGTTAGAACTGATCTTTATTCTAATATTTATGATATAGGCCTAGAGGACTGCTTTTCTTTTGATTACAACATGACGGGAACTCAAGGAATTCAATATCAAGTCTCATTCGATCGAACAGAGACATCACTCGATCGAACAGCCATTGCAAAGGACAGCCTCAGCTTATCCCGCTGGTGGAGCAGCGACAGTTCAAAGGATATGAACATGAGAACCCCATCGATCACATCGACCGGTTCAAAAAAATCTTCACCACCTCTCAAGCTGATGGAGTACCTTATGACTACAGCCATTGCAAGCTCTTCGAGTTCTCTTTGGCAGACAAAGCTCTTGGATGGTTGAACTCTCTTCCACCAAAGTCTTTCCATGGATGGGATGAAATTCGAGCTGCGTTTTTGGATCACTACTACACCAAGCAAAAGACAGCCATCTTGAAGGTCAAGCTAGCTAACTTTGAGCAGCTGACCAGCGAGTCTTTTTGTGAAGCTTGGGAGAGATTCAAGTCTTATCGCAGAGATTGTCCACACCATGGCTACACTGAGTGCCAACTGCTTAGTATCTTCTATGATGGTGTTGGATGGGATTTCAAGGCTGCTTTGAATGCTGCAAGCAAGTAAAACTTCAAGACACAGAGCGTGGATGGAGCTAAGGAGCTGATTGAAAACCATGCTGAGAGCTACCGAGACAAGAGAGTGGAATATGATCGATCAAAGAGAGTAAACAGTGTGGAAGTTGATGCAATAAAGGAGCTTGTTGAGACAACGAAACTGCTAGTCAAGTCTAACCAAAAGAGTGTGCGTTTCGTTGATGTTGATGCTGTCCAAAAGGGAGAGGAACAGAAGGATATTGCTTATGTTGGAAATTCTGGCCAACATTTCTACAACAAGCCTTTCGCTAGAAGATATCAAAAGCCAACTGAAGAAGAAAGAACCTATGGCAACACTTCTTACCACTCTCCACAAGCACAAGATGATGAAACAAAGTCCATGCTCGAGCAAATTCTTGAAGGCCAGCAAAGATGATTGCAGGATTCAATGGGAAGCTTGACGATCTCTACACTAATCTTAATGGGAAGTACGAGCAACTGGCTACACATCAAACGAAAACGGACCTCCAAGTAGCTCAAATGACCGAGACGATTTGAAGGCAAAAAGGTTTTCTTCCATCAAAGATGGATCAAAACCCGAAGAAGTTTGTCAACTCAATCAACATGAGAAGTGCAGAGGATGAGGTTGATTTGCTTGAGGCAATGCTTAGGAGTGATGGAGACCAAGAGGAGTTTCTTTGGGTTGAAGATGATGAAATTTCGGCTGCAAAACAGAGCATTGTCGATCAACACTCACCTAGTGTCGATTGACACCCCTCGGGAAATCACACGACGGACTCTGTTTCAAGACATGATATAGATCGACACCAAGTTCAGTGTCGAACACCAAGTTGAGTGTCGTTCGACACTCCCCAGTATCGACGTTCACACCATAATCTCGACCCCATCTCGATCCCAGCTCGACAACACATGTGAGGAAGCTCAGAAAGAACCAGTGTCGATCGAAAGCACTGAGGGTGTCGATCGACACCCCTTGCAGAAACAGTATCCGGCGACTTGTTCTCCATCAAATGCCACGGATCAACTTTCTACAGCCCCCGAACATGACCATAAACTACATGAGCCTGCTCCAGACCCTCCTATGAAGTCCGACAAAGGAACGAGAGAAGGAAATTGAAGCTCGTCGACAAGCTAACTTGAGGAATGTGATCAAGGAGTCTCCTTCATATAGCTTCATCAGACGAAGGTCTTTCCGAAGGAATTATAATCTCAAATTTTGACACGACATATAAATTGAGTTAGTTTCACTTTGGCGGTGATTTCAGCTCATTATGATTATTGGTTGAGGAGATATGACGGTTTTAGTGAAGACATATCATTCTAGCGGGCATAAAAGGAAATTTCCCAAATCTCAAGATCAATATTTTCCTAAATATTTTTATATTAATTCCCTAAACCTAAAATTAGTCCTAGACCCTATAAATACTTTTCTATAGCCATTATTTAGACTTATGCTTTATTTTTACTTTGAGAGAGTTTTGGGAGAAAAATTCTTAAACCCTTCTTATTGAATTTATTGTTTTCATTGATTATTGGATGATGAATTGTTTGGCCATGCTTTAGTAGTTAATTAGTTAGGTTTAGAGTTCTTAGATTAGGATGATTTTCTGTTTACCTTAAGCTTAATTTATGTACCATTGATTAACTATTCTCTTAGATTGTCCGTATTGCTAAACTTTAGTTTGATCATCTAGAGTCTAGATCATAAGGAATTTATTATGCATGAGAGTGCTAATAAAAATTGCTGAAATCAATCTTAAGAGAGCTAGCTATCTTTTCTCGAAGAGATTTGGTTTAGAATAGTTAGTGAACAATTGAATCGATTTGTTAATGCTAGTATTAATTTCATTGGATTTCTCAAAGAGATTTGGTTTTTCTAGTGTTTAAATTAAGATGGTAAATCTCAGCGAGACTTGGATTTACTTGATAGAATTGTTCATGTTCTAGAGTTAAGGTTTACATACTCTTTGCACGACGGGTGTCGATCGACACCACATCAGTGTCGATCGACACTGTCCGTAGATAGGTTCAGATTTGAGTCTAGTTGAAGTTCCCAAAGACTAGCGTTTGTTTTAATTGATTCAAAATTTCTCATAATTACATATTGTCTGCTTTAGTTAGTAAAACTTAAAACCAATCACCTTGCTTTTATTTAGAATTTAATTAAATTAGTTTGTTAGTTATTCGGTCTTCGTGGATTCGATCCTTAAGTACTATAATTGATATTTGTTGTGTACTTGCAGTTAGAAATACATAGGGTAAAACTTTGTGTATCAAGAATCAACGACATGGCCCGCGGAAAGACTCTCCATTTCAATCCGCGGGCCAAGTGATAAAACATGATCCGCGAGCCAGGTTATCAAACATGGCCCGCATGATTGTTCTCATTTAAATCTCGCGACTCAAGTCATCATGTGGGTCCTAGTAGACCAAACGACTTAGTTCAAACGAGAACTAGTGACCCACGATGAACATTTCATCATACAACCAACGAGACATCGACCATAAATCCCCAGCTCTCGGGGATCATACTCTTTTTCTTAATGAGGTTTTTCCCAACCGGTTTTCTTTGCTAAGGTTTTTAACGAGGTGGTTACTCGAGACCCATTCAAGCTTTGTTCTCATTCTCATAACAACTAAGTTTAAGGGCAGTAACGAAGATACGACTTACGAGATTATCTTACAATCCACTGGCCCAGAAACACTCACAACTAGCTAAACATGCCAATTCTCTATTGTGGGCCCATCCGCCTTTCGTCATGATGAAACCCTACGATGAAAGCTATGAGCCATCAAACAAGACGATTCGAGAACAATATCATCAAAGTATCTTAGAGAAAAGAAGTTATCCCGAAGACTGTCAAGAAAACGGAATCATCCTAAAGTCTGTCGATGAGAAATTGAAGATCACCCACGACGGAAAGGAGAAGCCCACAACCTTAAGGCGGTTTAGCTAGGAGTATATATAGGATCCAAGGTCATAGGTCTTAAATAATCTTTTCTCTCTCAAAAGTTTTAACAGTTTGTATTCGAGAATTATCGTATGATCAATAATACGACCTCACTTTCGTGCTTGTCTCTTTGTTCTTTATTTTGTAAACGATTCACACATAGAGAGTCGAGGATCCCTAAAAGTTTCATAGACAAGGTTTGGTTATGTGAAATCTAGTCCACACAATTAGAATCACATAAAGAGAAAACAAAAGCGATCAAATAACCAAATATAAATAAATATACATTTGTACTCATATCACTTTCTCCTGCATTTGGATTTAATTTGATTTTTGGGTAGAAATCAAACCAAACCGAATACCAAATTTATGTATGTGCCTGAACCGAACTCTATTTTTCGGTTCAGTATGAGCCGAACCACTATTTTTAGTGGCAAGCCTACTTAGAACATCTCGAATAATAATACCTCTCTTGTTCCTCAAGAAGTAATGAAAAACTTGGATATTCTTTCCCGCTGTTTGAGATATGTAAACAAAGTTATATTTTCATTTTATATGCTATTATTATATGTTGGAGATGCTGGTCCTCGAAGCTCCGATGCAGGGGCGGATCTTAACAAATATTTAGATGTTTTGACATAGTCCTCAGTTTGATGCCCTCATTTCCATTTCTATTCGCTTTTTCATATTCTCCCCTAATGTTTCATTTTCTTTTCTTTGTATTCACTTCTTCCATCTTTATTCACTCTATTTTGTTAACATTACGCTCTCATTAATTCTAGCCAAAGTTTTGATTTCTTATAGGTAGTTTAGTTTAAGATATAAGAAATTAATCGTTTTACATTTATCTAAATTAAGATATTATCAAATTAAATTACGTGGTGACTCTAATGTGGACAGTATGTTTTGAATCTTTACCTGATAGTACCTTTGTATACAATCAATCCACATCAAACTCATCAGCTTTAAGGATTACTCGACGGTAATAATTCTCCAGAACTCCTCTCTGTGATCTCAGCCTTTGCAAGCCGAATCAAGAACAAAGCCGCAAAGAAAATTGAAACAATAAGCATGAAAAAAACACTGTTCCACCCTCTGCTCGATATGTAACCAGCGAGCAGCGGTCCCAGAGCCGCCCCAACCGAACCAGTACCATCTATAATAGCCGTTACTGTCGCCAATGCCCGACCATTCCCTCTAATGGAATCTTGTGTTCCAAGATCAGCTGCAACGGCTGTGGTTATGAGTGCATAAGGACCATTTACTAATAACCCAGATATAAACATCAAGGCAATGTTGATGAACATGGACAAACCCCCGTAGATTCTGTACATAATCAAGGCAGGAATGGAGAGTGAAAAGAATGTGACTGATGTAAGGGCACGTGCTTTGATTTTATCGGATATGAAGCCTGCAGATATTCCACCAAACACTCCTCCTATGTCAAAGACTGTGGAGAGAATTCCAGCGGTTTTGTGAGACAAATGCACACCTGCAACACCTGTTTCAAATCAAAAGAGTGAGAAAATGGTGCAAATTGAGGTATGTGAGAAAAGCCATGGATGCATAAAATTTACTTGTGTGTCTTAAGTAGTATGGTAACCAGTAGAGGAATGTGTAAGCGACGAGTTTCGAGAAAAACAAGCAGAAAGCAAAAGGGGTAACTCCAGGCAATCTCCATGCCTCAAGAAACCCAATAGCAGGCAGGGAATCATCACGGGGTTCAAGAAGCCCTGCATCCTCAGCTTCAAGTTTACTCAGACTTGCGTCTACATTCTCAGCTAAACTCATTTCAATCTCAGCCTGTTTTCCCGGTTCTTCAAACCCTAAATCATGAGGACTGACAACTAGACACGTAAAGACAAGCAGTCCAGATAGGATGACTAGAAGACCAGGCAATACAAAGGACCAGCCCCAACCTAAATCGAGAACGGAAGAAGCGATAACTGAGCCAAGAATATTACCAACAGACGTATGAGAATTCCACATACCCATAATCAATCCCCGTTTCTCCTTTCCAGACCAGTTACCAACAACAGACACAACACAAGGCCATCCAATGGATTGAAACAAACCACAAACAATCTGAATAGTCAAGTAATAGGCAAGTAAATGCACATTCATCCAATACCCTAATCCGAAAACAACAGTGAGGATCCCACTGCCCATCATTCCGAATACAAGAAAGTATCTCAGATCGATGCGATCGCCCAAGTGCCCTGCAAAGTACATACCCAGAGCATAGGACGAAAGGAATGCGAGATCGAGCTCCCCGAGTCTCTGGGTCCCCTCGGTTCCGTTAAACGGAGCCCATCCACCATCGATCGAGGAAGAATTGGATGCCACGGAGGGTCCCAGGACGCTCTTGACGATGCTGGGAGGTTTGCGGGACGCATGAAAGGAGGCATAGGCTACGAAGGTAATGACAAGAACCAGGATTTGATGAAAAGTGAAAGTATTGTGACGGAAGAGGGAACTCGCCGGAGCCACTCTTGGTTGCATCCTGCTCGAAACTCCAATTGCAGAAACATACGCATGTGATTATATTACAAAACTTGAGCTTTGCCAATGTTTTACGTTTCTCCGCCTACGTTAGGTGCTGGGTAGCTGCAACATTTTGTGAAGTCCAAGCAACCGGATCCTGGTCAATTTCTTTTTGTTTTTTTTTTTCCAAGGGTTTTTAGGCAATTTGTCAAATACCCAACTTCGAATATCTCCGACCCATTTCTCTATATTTTATTTTAAAATAGAAGAGGAAGGATTCTGAAATCTATTACTCGAGTTTTTACTTAAAAAAATATATTTATCAAAATTATAGATTTTATCCACTGATTATATTTCATAATAATTTACTAAAATCACATTATTATTTTATTAAAAAAATTACTATAGACATACAATTACATGAGAAATTTTAAGAAACTAGGTGCTTGTCCGCGCCCTGTGCGGATGATAATAAATTCTACATGTTGTTTTTATCACAAGAAAATTTCGACTACTCTATAGTTATTTAAAAGAGAGAGTCTGAACCAAACAAATAATTGTATTCCAAATGTTTTGAAACGATTTTGTGGCACAAATTTGGATGTTTTACTTTTTAAAGTTTGATTTTGTTTGTGAATTTCCAATCATAAAAAATTACGATTTTAAAGAGGTAAATACGTTCTCTAAGAAGCAAAATATCAATAGAGCAAATTTCATGAAAATATAGATACTTTAACTATTTTATAGAGTTGATGATACACATTCACACGAAAATCGAATCCTAGAAGCAACGTTTTTAAATAGCCCACGTCGATTCTTCTTTATATCTATCCTTAACATCTCTAACGAAATTCCAANGAAATACTTTAACCTGGAGTGGAAACGAACCCATCCAAATTTATTTGTAGATATGTATTTTGCTCATCTAAAATAATTCCAGCAATTAATTATGCTTTCGCATCAATTAATTAACCTATAATCTAAATTCAAAGTGGCTAATAATGAACTAGCATTAAACACAATTTTAGATGAAGAACTATTATGTGATTCCTCAAATAAACTATCTTAAACTATCAATTCACCATAACCTTAGAACTATCCTAAGCCTAACAAGCAAACTACTCAGACATATT
>OVAP01002808.1:0-18327 GCA_900406295.1 Aurinia saxatilis
GGTAAAAAAGATAAGCCTATTCAGACATATATAGCCCACGAGGCCCACGAGTCCTAAGAACCAAATTGAAAGCAACAAACAACGAGCCATGAGCACGCGCGCGTGCGTGCGTGTGTGTAGTTCTTCATCCTCTCTTTTCTTACTTCACTAGACTAATACAACTATTAGTCACTATATAACCTATTTAGAATTTTTCCAAATTTTAGATGTGAGACATTTTACCACTTAAGCTTATAAGTTTAATGAATCATTTTCATTTACTTATGTGTTAAGACCCATTTCTTATTCACACCCATATTTTATTAAAGCTCAATTAACACTTTAATAAAATAATCTCCAACACTAGATTCATCTTTGCTTCTAGAAAAATCATGTGTACTACAATTTGAATGTTACAGAAGAGAAACACTCAAACTGATTTTGAGAAGACGTAATTGAATGAAGCAGAAACTGTAGTACAAAACTGATTTAGAAATTGTCGTCTAGACACTCAATCATTCTAGAACTAGATTCATCTTTGCTTTTAAAATGATTCATCTTTGCTTTAAGAGGTGTGTACTATAGTTTGAATGTTCTGATTTTGTAATCTTGATCCTCTTTTTGTAAAGTTGAAGCTTTAAAACTCATTATGCAGTCATTTGTTTATGTAGTTATGCTCTGTTTGGTATCAGTGGCAATCAAGTTCCTCAAGAGTTGGGAACTGAAGTTGGCGTACCTTGGATCTCTCTTAACTTGCAGTGATGCCAATAAGTATGTGTTCTAGGACGCTTTTAATATTTAACATAAATCTTTTTTTGGGTTTTCAAAGATGGCTGCTTTAAAAGGTTATGGTTTGTGTTCTATGGACGCTGCTTTGCAGTTCCCTGTCCAAAGCGTTTTGAGAGATACAAGAGGTTCCTTCTCTTTCTCCTTTATATATTTGTTTATGTATGTAGATTCATGCATTTGCATATAGGTAACATATTCTGTAACTCTTGCTTAAACTAAGCTAGGCTTGATAGTTTCTGGTATATAGCTTGAATACTCATTGTCTAATTGCAGTTGAATGATAGTGACATGAAATTGAAATGAAGTCTAATTGTGATTGAATGATAGTGGTTTGGACTCAAAATCTTTTACTTCCTCTGGCTAATGAATATGTCGACAAAGAGTTTAGTGATTGGTATTTGCATTGAGAAATGAAACACATGATTCCTGTTCCTTGTCCTGCCTATTAAGTCAAGCTAATGTGCGTTTATGTGTGCATACTATGGTTCATGTCTGACATATTTTTCCTCTGTATGCCCGATTTGTGTAAAGAAGCTATTGTATTTGCATAGTGTCACAAATGCATTTTTGGTTTATTTTTAAACCGACCGGATATGAGTTTATTATCAGCAACATCTCGATTTGGGATCAGAGAGGAAGCGAGGGAGATCAGAGATGGCTCGAGCGTGGTCGATGATGATGATGGTGATGATGATAAAGATGTTGACGACAAAACCCTCAGCGAAAGAATAACTAAGCACTAAAGAATGTGAAGATCTAGGGTTTATTGGTCTTGCTCTCTGCTCTGATTTTCATTGACTCTCCGAAAACAATAATGACCAAGGTTCGTTCCCTGGTTTGTTTAAATATATGATCTGAATAGAGAATATTGTAGGTTTGCTTTCGAGATGTATGGATTTGGATATTGGAATGTCAATCTGTAGACTCAAAAGCGTATTTGACTTTGCCCAGTAACCTATGTTAAATTCTAGAAACAATTTCATCCGTTGTGAACTGTGCATAGTTTGCAATGTGAGTTTCAGAACTTGGATCGAGTTAAAAGACTACATTTTTGTGTTTATTCTTCTTTTGTCAGTTGGTGTTTAGGACGAGTGAATGTCATCAAAAAAATTAAAAAATAGCCCGCAAACCACTCCTACACTTGAAAGTCACTTTGGTCTAGTCGCTAAAGATGATCTTAATGCAGTCGTGCGTGAAGCTTTCCAACTCGGCATCAACTTCTTCTTTACCTCCCCGTAATCACATTCTTCTACTCTCCTCTTGAGCTTACGTTTGTTTCCTGATTCTGTCCGAGAAATTTTAATGTATAAAAATGTGCGGCCAATTACTGTCGAATTCAAAGTGTTTCTTCTCATGGTTATGTAGTTTTTGAGAGGTTTCATGTTTTGTGAAGGTACTATGGAGCAACACTTTCGGAGAAAGTGCTTGGTAAGGCACTTAACACTCTAGAAGTGACTACATTGTGGCCACAAATGTGGACGATATGAAGGTGGTTTTGATTTTAGTGCAGAGAGAGTAAGAAGGCGTATCAATTAGAGTTTTGAGAGGCTTCAACTAGATTATGTTGATATAATTCATTGCCATGATATTGAGTTATGGCCTCTTGATCAGGTTTAGTACTTTCTTTCTTGGTTTATCACTTTTAGTATTTTCTCTCTCAATACTAATAATTGGTCTTTCATGGCTGCTTGTAAATGAAACCATTCCTGCACTCCAAAAACTGAAACGGGAAGTGAAGATCTTTGATGATTCTTAGTTTCTTATTGTTCCCCTGCATAATAGAAAACCAATTTATCTCATTGCTGTTTTTTTTTCCTGAACCAGTAAAGTAAAGATGGTGAATGAGCTGCTTGAGGGCATTCATCTTATTGTTGTTGTGGATGCTATAACTTTAGGTTCTCAGGCAGGTGTACATCCATGAATACTGTATGACATCATTTCCAATGCCGCTAGAAATTCATGGACAAGGACTTTCCTTTCATTGTGAGTAATAAAAAGGTCTTCCAGAATCAAATAAGAAAGATATTTTTGTAGTAGGACTGTCATGTAGCTTGATCAGTGGGGCCAAGAAGTAAGTATTCCCGATCTTTCAATGACTACAGCAAACAACAAAAAATAAAATTCAAAATAGGAATCCGCTCATAGACATTTCATGTGGTAGTAGGTCTTTAGTATACACTCATTCCAGAATCAAACTCATTCTCGTGAATGAGATCGCTGCGGTTGAAGCAGATTTTTCGAATGCTTTGTCTAGCTTCCAGAAATGGACAATGATCTCAGAGAACTGTAATGCTTTGGAAGTACACAGAACTCTAAACCAATGCAGGAGGAAATGGGATTCATTGGTGTCTGATTACAATCAGATCAAGCAGTGGGAAGAAATGTAATCGGGCTAAATCTTCAAGAAAGGCTAAAGTGAATGAGTTGAGGTTTCACCGTCTAAAGGCCAAAAAGAAAATGAATTCTCCAAACCCTGAAGTTTGGATTCTATACAAGCTTGATAAGGTTACATTACTAAATTTCCATAGTATCATATAATTAGGTATTCTTGCAAATTCTTTCACTTCTGATTTGTACTTAACATATATGCATATATGCATATATGTTAGTAGCTCTGAGTTTGATTGAAAAAAAAATGAATGTACGACTGAGTTCTCTCTTTTGCCACTGTTTTGCCAATCCTTACAGGGTAAGAGAAAAGAAGAATGGTTGATTGAGAAGCTGAGGAAGTACAAGGTCCCAAAATCGGCAGGGGAACAGTATGATCCAGAGATTTTAACGGAGGAAGAGCAGCATTACCTGAAGCGCACATGAGAAAAGAGAAAAAACTTTGTCCTTGTCGGAAGACGAGGAGTGTTTGGTGGTGTGGTTCTAAATATGCACCTCCATTGGAAAAAGCATGAGACTGTTAAGGTTATTTGCAAGCCCTGCAACAATCTCGGGCAGATTCAAGAGTATGCTCAAGAGCTTGTGCGATTAAGCAAGGGCATTGTGATCGATGTCAAACTTAACAACTCCATAGTATTGTACCATTGGAAAAACTATGTGAGACCAGAAGTGATGTCTCCTGTTCACACCAAGATAAGGTATGATGGATCAAAATATTACTATGGAGTGGTTAGGTTTGGCAGTGTAAGGCTGTTTATGATATGATCCTGAACATAAATCTCTCTTTGATTGATAAATCCAGAACCAATTACAAGAATCATAGAACTCTAGTTTGATCTCTCGATTCTAAGCTAAGCCTAAGAGACACGCACATCTCTCCCAAAACCAGCATATGACAATCGACTCAATCAGCTATACTTTTGTATTTGTAAAAACTTTATAATCTGACTCTTCTCTTTTTTATCTTCTGATGCCAGTTCATCATTTACTTATGATGCTTCCTTCCCCGTATCAGTTCAACACTGCATTGTGTGTCCAAGTGGGTTCGGTTTGATCGAAGATTACAAATTTAGACTAAAGAAGTCAGTTTATAAAAGCATAGCCAAATTGTAGACCAGCTTATGGCCATAATATTTATATTCAAGATAATAAAAAAATAAAATAACATAACATCCATATTTCCATATCAAAGATTAAGCATGCAAATAGTGTTAAGACAAAATATTTAACTAATCACATTTTTATATAATTTATTTATATATATTTTAATCTCAATATATGTCGGACTCTTTTTAATAACTTAGGTAACCAAACTCAACAAAACTAATATTATAACAATAATTTTGTAAAAATCTTTAAATATATTTTTTAGTTTAAAAAGTATACGAGTATACACAATATGTTTTTATTGTTTCTTAGTAAAATTTTGAGTAATCGTGATCTCAATATATGTCAGACTCTTTTTAATAACTTAGGTAACCAAACTCAACAAAACTAATATTATAACAATAATTTTGTAAAAAATCTTTAAATACATTTTTGGTTTTAAAAATGTACGGGCATACATAATATGCTTTTATTGTTTTTTTAGTAAAATTTTGAGTAATCTTGATCTCAATATATGTCGGACTCTTTTTAATAACTTAGGTAACCAAACTCATCACAACTAATATTATAACAACAATTTTGTAAAAATTCTTAAATACACTTTTTGGTTTAAAAAGTGTCCGGGCATACATAATGTGTTTTTTTTGAGTAATCATAATATGTTTTTTTATTTTTAGACTATTATATATTGTGATTATGAAATCAATATATATAGATAAACATGAGTTTTAGCATAGCCAAATATAAAATTTTATAAATTCCTTTTACATATTTTATATAAGCTTGGAAATACTAATTACATCAAGAATATTTTAATATAGTTAACGCATAATATGGTTTTGGTAATTAATGGGTGTATTTTTTATTTCGCTTCCTGCAAATATAAAAAAACACACTGACCTTTCATTCCTCTGATGCACGTGTTGATTCCCGAGGAGTATTTGAACAACATAAACATATCAAGTTTAATAAAGAATAATTTGAAATTAAATGTCCGTACTCTCATCATGTGTATGCGAAAAATCGTAGGAGTCGGCTATGTAGCTTGACTAAATACAAACCTATAATATTATCTTACTAATTTCTTCCAAATATTTACTGTAATTAATTATTTTGCATTTAGTATAACATAAAAATTAAAAACATAGTCCGCACAAGGTGCGGGCCAGTAATCTAGTTCTACTATATATGCTAACAATTTACAAAATAATACATGTATTTGAAAAATATGTGGATCACATAATAGAGTGAAAAATTTGTTTTATTTTGAAATTTGTTTTTCTTACAAAAAAGAGAGGAACCATTTTACACTAAAAATCTCTGCAGTCGTTTCTCCCATTTATTTTGTTCTTCTAACTACTATGATTCATTTACTTTTTTCCACTCAATTATTATTACTCTCGTTTTACCTATTACTCTAAATTACAACCAAGTGCAGTCTATTTTTTTTCTTTTTTTTTTGACAAAAAATGTATTATTTCAATTATTTTAGGTTTTCTTGTAACAAAATTGAAGATATTTCTCTCTTACAAATTGATGGGGCGATGGGAATGTGTATGCATAAGCGAATGCGACTGTTTGTACTAAAATGAGCTTAATTTTGCTCTGGAGTTTGGCTACACCTCTATACTGAGAATACCAAATAATCATTTGTGTCTTCAAAAACATCTATATACATTTGGGAAGTGAAAAATCTCATGTGTCATTGCAGGAGTTATTCTACGATTATGTTCTTAAACATATATTATGTGTCAAAAATATACTGGTCGACTGTTGTATAAGTATAACCTAATTCAGATTTTTCATTGGCCCAAAATCTAATCAGCCCAAAATTATATATATAAATTTACAGTGACTGCAAGAATTTAATTAAAAAATAATATTAAATAAATAAAAAACTGACCAAACAAATTAAAGAAGAAATATCTGATATCTTATTAAAGAATAATTATGTATCCTCATTACATCTCTATTTGATTATACTTTCTCATATATAAAGATCATCACATCATTGATATCATGTAAAAAAAATAGATTTTTTTTCCGTAGATGCCACGATTCAAAATTTTTAAAACGAACATAAATAACTAAACATACAAAATACATAAAGAACTATACCTATAAAAAAGAAAAGACCATGTGTCTCTCTACCTTAGGAGTTTTTTTAATGATTTTCTACATAATATGTTCGATACTGACTTAGGTATCTCTATGGTTTCTTTTTTTATATATAAAAAAAATCTTAACTTAAGAGAGAAATATACAAATTGAAAATATTTCTGTATTTACTTCTTTTTTTAAGCGAATGCGACTGTTTGTATATTTGCTTTTTTTGTATTTACTTCTTTAATTTATTTTTATGTTATAGTGTTTGATATTTTTGGTTTAGGTTAACCAAACAATTGCTATACTTCTCAAAAGTATACAATGGTTTTGCTTCCCATGCTTATTTTGTTATTGTATATTTTTGCCAGGTTTGACTTATGTGACAAATCAATCAATTTATAATTATATTTTTCTTAATTGTAAGATTTTGTGAATGATAAAATACAAGATACATGTCTTTATACGAAAACGAACACAAAAGACAAAGGATACACAAGATGTATAGGCGGTTATCGGATAATCATCTTATTACTCACAACTTCCACATAAAATGTCCTAAAATGATATGAGATTACTATAAACTCTCCAAATGGTTTGTATGTTCAAATGAGTTAAATTGGGTCGATAAGGTAAAGACATCGTCTTCGAGTAGTTTGAGAGTAAACTTGATGAAGTGTGGCAATTTTGGCATATAAACATTTTGTTCTCGTGCATTTTAATAGTCTATGTCTATAGATTTTTGTGTTAATTGGGAAGATGCAAACATGTTTATTATATTCTGGTTCGGGTTTATAAATTCCAAATTAGGGTAAAGTGTCACGTAATTAAAGATTGTTTTCTCACAACCATATTTTATGAGAAGTAGACTGTATACTAAGTATGCTCTAAGTTATTTTTTATAATCTCCATCATTTATAAAAAAATTTTAAAATAAACTTTTATAGGAAGCATATTTTCAGCTTGGGTTTACCGGTCTAAAATCTTATATAAAATTGAAAATGGCTAAAAACCACTAGTCAATAAACCTTTGACTATCTAAAACCAATGATGATACAATAGTTAAAGGTCGAATCCACAACTTCCAAAGTCTACACTGTAATCTACTAAACTATCTAATTCAGCTAAGAAAATCAAATAAAGGTTTTTGTTTTGCTATTTTTCTAATGGGTTTAAATTCAATAATGATAAAAACGCTAGACCTAGGGATAATCAATGGAATGCATGCAAGTACTAGATGACTATTCAGGTTATGATTAAGGGCAGCCTCAACTCAAACATGTAATTAGAATTGATCCACTTTTGTGGCATCAATCACTTTCCTATCAACCTAGATGTCTAAACTTTCGTTTGAACCTAACAATTGTAGGAAAGCATTAATGTACTGGTTTGATAAAATCACAAATCGCCTTAATATCAACTATCATAGGCTAAAGACAATTTGCTCTCCAAGTGTGTATTCTAGTTAACCTACTACACTTTCGTGAATAGATTCAACCTATTATCATAAATTAGGTGTACAAGCTAGTTTAAGCATTAAATATACACCATGAGAAGGGTTTCAATGACTAACCTATTTGTATATAAAATCAAACCTAACAAACCATGATTCCCCTAGATATAACTATGAGACTACTCACTCATGATGCAAACAACAAAAAAGCAAAGCATAATCATAATGAAGAATAAGATAATCTGAATAATACTTTATTAAACTAATAAATAAAGAAAACAAGAGTTTAGAAAACTTCTAAGCAAAAGGAATGACAGATGAATGAAACCTTCACGTATAATCCTCAAGAATACCAAATAAATCAAAAGAGATGAAGAAAAGTGTTTAGAAATCAAAGGGAAAGCAAAAGGGGATGTTTATGAGGCTGGAGGCTGTGGAGAGAAGTTTTTTCCCCATTCGGAACAGTAGAGGGGTATTTATAGGGGATTAAAAACGAGTGAGCTAGGGTTTTCAAAATGGGTCTCTTTTGGGGCTTGATCGATCCATCCAAATGGTGATCGATCGATCCATGCTTGATTGATTCTTCTGCGGGTTCGTTTTGAGACTGGACTGACATATCTTCAGTAAAACAGTTATATCTTCTCAACCGCTAATCAAAACGACTTGAAACTATCTCCAAAGTGAATCTAACTCAATTTCCTATGGCGTGTCAAAATTTGAGATTGAATTCCTATGGGAAGGACTTCGTCTGATACGATCTTTAAGGCACTTCGGACTGGTTCTGCATTGTCATTTCACTTGTTTGCCTCTTTTGCCTCTAATCTTCATTCCAAAATTTCAATTCAAGCTCCAATGCATGAAAAACAAAAGAAAAACAAAGGAAAACATGTGAGTTTGTTCACTCTAAACAAACCAAAAGACTCGAAAAACAAAGGAAAAACAAGGATCAAAACATGTCAAAAACGCAATATATCAATTCCTCCAAACTTAACCTTTGCTTGTCCGCAAGCAAATAGAAAAAACTAAATAAAGGAGAAAGGTTGCAGGTGGAGAGTCAAAGCTAAATTATGACATTCTAAGTTACAAAGATGGATTCAAATTAGTGCCCATTTCACAGGAGTGATCAGTACTTATCATGCGTAGCATACTTATCGCTACTCCAATTCTTTCTTTAAGCTCAATGTTAATGATCCAAATAGATTCCTATCCATCATCCCTTTAACATTCAATTAGTAATCAAGCGCAGTCTCGAAAATGGACAAGTAATCAAACAGCATTTGGTTCGGTATGGAAAAAGGTTCAAGATGAAAAGAGGAATGGCTAAGTGTATCAAATTTTATGGTGACTAACTCTCAAAAATAGGAATGCTATCATTATGCAAAAGCAAGGAAGAAGAGAGCAATTGATGCATACATGCAATTTCTTCCATTCTACCCATCCACTAAAGCAATTCAAAATCATCTCATACTAATCAACACTACCTAGAGAACTCTCATAATTATGAATTTCTAACCACTCTTGAGCTTATTTAAACTGATTTTCCTTTTTAATCTTTTTTTTATTTATCTCTTACTCTTTTTTACATATACAATAACCGAAATGCTACAAGAGTGGTTCTAGCTATGAATTCTTCTAGGAAAATTCAATCTCATTCCAATCCTATGCTTCCAACCGTAATCTAACTCTCCAAATCAATTCTCAACTCCCCCAAACTTATTCCATTCTATTCTACCCAACTCTCAAAAGTGAACAAACTGAAATAACTCGAATAAGAGCTCACAAGTTCTCAACACTCCTAGATTAGCCAATGAGACTAATACTAATGGAAGAAAAAGACATGTCGCTCTAATGCTTACGAGCTTTTACACATGAAACATTATCAGAAAAAGCCTCACTCAAGAAAGTATGCATTGGTTTGAAAAGATGGTTTGGGTTTTTAATATGGTGGGGTTTTTTAGAGAATGAAAAAGAGTGGTAAAACTGTGAAACGTACAAAATCTATGCAAATGATCAAATGGCCATAATCGAGAAAATTAAGTCAAATTTAAGTCCAATAAACTAGGGATGGTATCAATTCAGCGAGACTTCACAAAAAACAAGAAGCACAAATTGGCAAGGCGCTAAGTCATGGTTTTCGCAAATCCCGCAAGTCAAATATAGCACTAATAAAAATCTAACTAAAAACGAATACTAGCATCTACACGAGCAAAATCATCATCGTCCCCTCGTTTATTGTAAAGCAAAACGTTTTTAGACATAAAAATCAAAAAAGACTCAAAACTTTGAAATGACTCGAAAATTCAAAACGACTCAAAAAATTCAAAATGACTCGATGAAAAACGTGAAAATGACTCGATGAAAAACGTGAAAATGACTCAAGAAAAAAAATAAAACAAAAGAAGGAAAATCATCAGTACAAACTTGTACCCTCCCCCAAACTTACTTCACATAGTCTTTGATGTGAAAATAAATCTGAAAGAGAATACGACAATAAAAACAAATCAAAATAAAATAAAATAAAAAAGAAAGGAAATGGTACCTAGTGGGTTGCCTCCCACTCATCGCTTTGTTTTAAGTCAGATAGCTTGACTCTTGTGCCAAGTTACGCACGAGATGGACCACAAAGGAGACGTGGATCTCCTGTATCATGTGGTAAACGTCTGGAAACAGCTCTATCCGCCCTTTGTGGCTTCTCTACCGCAGCTAATACACCGTCTTTCACCTGCCAAGACCAAACATCAGGAAATAAAGCCATTGTAACTTGCAGCAAATCTTTGATAGACTCGTCTCCCTGATTTCGCAAGTGCAACGGTATGACAATGCTGATTTTTGCAAACGGCTTGGAGACCCGCTTCTGCTCTACTCTTTTCACTTGCTCCGTCGGAATGGGCTTTGTGGTAGGAATGTGAGAGTTGATGGCAATTATGTTTCTCTTCTCACCTAGTGTTGGAGCTTCCTCGACAATGGAAATGCTTGATGCAAGCTGGTGGGGTCCCGCCGTCGGGACAGCCTCGTAGAAGACCTTCTTATCGATGAGATTGAAGGACATCCTCTTCTTTGGCATGTCGAGAAGTGCGCCCACAGTAGCCATGAATGGTCGTCCAATAATCAAAGGAGTTTTGGCTCCTCTTGGCATCTCCATAACCTGAAAATCAGCACATACCACAAAATCTCCAATTTTCACATGCAATTCAAGAATTGTACCGCATGGAGTCGTAGTTGAATAGTTGGCGAAAGCGAGAGTCGTCTTAGGACGTTCCAACTTTGTAATGCCCAATTTATCTGCAATAGCCTTTGACATGAGGTTCACACACGACCCATAATCGCATAGAGACCCCCCAAACTCGACTCCAGAAATGGAGCATGGTACAACAAACTTCCTAGGGTCTTCAACCTTAGGCAGCAACTTCAGCTTTGGTGCTGAAACAGGTTCTCTCTGCGCTTTAGGCAGCTTCTTCTTCAGGACCGCGTTGACCTCCTCAGCTACCAACCGAACTCCATCCTCAATGCTGCAATGGCTTGCAGACCTCCTATGGATGCACCTCGTAAGAACTGGTAAGTCCAGGACTTCCTTGATGGGAACTCGACTTTCAGCTTCTCGAACATCTGTTCAAATCTGATGCAAATTTCCTCCGAGGTTTTCGGACGAGGCCTAGGATATGGCACGCGTAGAGTGTATACACGTGCTGATGTTTGAGGGACAACAGTAGTGGGGGAGGTGGACGATGTATCAGAGTGCTCAGCATCCTCTGTACTTCCTGGAAAATCATGCACTACATCAATACTAAGAGTGATAGCATGTATATGTGTTACCTGAGGATTTGTCTCCGGCTTTCCAGGAAGTGTCCCTTGAGTTCGCTTGACTGCTTCTACCGTTTAAGCAACATGTACGTCCAACTTCTTGACATGGCTCGATAAGGCTTCGAACTTCGTGTTCAAGTTGTTGTACATGCCATCGACCTTGGCATTCTGGTTTTTGAATTTAGCATTTATCTCCCCTGTTGCTTTCTACTGATTGGTGAGAATCATCTGAATCATGGACTTCAACTCATCATGTGAGTTGTTGGTCGGAGCTTGATACGTTGGTGCATAAGGCATTGGTGCCTGTAATTGTTGAAGGGTTGCTTCTGGTACCCTTGTCCTTGCCCTTGAAAAGTTGGCTTCCCCTGAAAAGGCACAAAAGTGTTATTAGAGCCAGCATTGTTTTTAGGTGGGTATACCTGGTCTTGCGGGTTTTCAAAGTTTGTGATGCGGTATGAGAGGTCTGGGTGCTTGTTGTAGTTGGAGTTGTAGCCTTGTTTGTACCCCTGGTTAGTGACATAGTTACACTCCTCTTCTTCGTCATTTGCAACAACCAAATTCTCCTCAGAAGGAACAAGATCTCCTTCTTGATCACAGGAATTTACTCCTCGGTGGTTTGCTTTGACGAGCAAACTGATCTACTTAGTCAGCTCCGTTATCTACTGCGCTTCCACCGAAGCAACTTGCTTGCCTTCTGTCATATTCTGGACTCTTCTCGGAAGAACTCTCAGCCATATTCTCGATCAGATCCATCGCATCTGCAATACTACGAGTCATAAAATTATCGTTACTAGCAGAATTTAGTTGACCTTTAAAATCCCATGATAAACCGTCATAGAAAATTGTCAGCAGCTGCGTGTCGGTAAAGCCATGATGCGGGCAGTCTCGGCGGTAAGAACAGAACCTCTCCCACGCCTCACAAAAGGACTCTCCTGAGTACTGAGTAAAGATGGAAATCTTGGCCCGCAGAGATGCTGTCTTGGACTTGGTGTAGTATTTGTCAGTGAATGCATTGCATACCGCGTCCCATCCTATGAGGCTGCCTGCTGGAAGTGATTTGAGCCAGGAGAGGGCTTTGTTCACCAGGGAGAATTCAAATTGCTTGCATTTGACGTAATCTGGAGGTACGTTATTTGCCTTTGTGATACTCGCTATCTGGTCAATCCACTCGATGTGCTCCATTGGGTTTTCTGAGGGAAGCCCGCATAATTGCTTCTGTTATGCAAGTTGAATGTCGTAGTCTTGGCGTGTTAATGCTGGAGGAACAATGGCCGATCCATTGTTGTAAAAAGTGTGCGGTATGTCCGCTCCGCTGAGTGTGGGTGGTGGTGCCGGCAATTGCTGCTGCTGCTACTGCTACTGCTGCTGCAGAGCCTTCACGGTGGCTTGCATTTGCTCGAGTCGTTGGACAAGCGCAGCTGTGTCGGGATTGTCACCCATTGTGACTTATTTCGACTTGCTTTAGCGGTTAAGTCTTCCACGTCTCGCTAGTTCTTCGTGGAGAATAACTCGAGGTTTTGAGCCGGCTGACTGCTCCTGCTCATACACCTTCAACAATAAAGAAGAAACGAACACAAGAAAGATCAATAACGTCTTAGGCTGAATCTTAACCGTTCAACTACATGTAAATCTATGGTCCCCGGCAACGGCGCCAATTGAAAATGGCTAAAAACCACTAGTCAATAAACCTTTGACTATCTAACACCAATAACGATGCAGTAGTTAAGGGTCGAATCCACAACTTCCAAAGTCTACACTGTAATCTTCTTCTTCTTCACCCAATTAATTTTTATTTAAATTTGATAAATTAGTTAGGGTCTAGGGCTTTAAGACTTAGGGTTATAACATTTAGGATCGAGTTTGGGGTTTTAGGGTTTAGTGTTTAGAGTTAAACTCTTTTAGAATTTTAATTTTTAATAACAATTAGGGATTAAGGTTTTAGATTTTAGGGGGTTCGGGTTTCTTAGGGGGTGGAAAGATCTTTTACGGTTTAGGATTTTAGGGTTTAGGGCTAATAAACCCTATACCTTATATCCTAAACCCTGAAACCCTCTAAATCGTTTAAATTTCAAAAGTATTAGTTTTGAAAATTTACGTCCAATGTTATTTTTAAAAAGTGGTACAACAAATGTGGTATTTTTTTAATTCTCCCTATGCTTTTTAGTTTGGTCTATAAACCCCAAATTAGGGTACAATATTATGTAATGAAAGATTTCTTACATCGGCCATATCGTTTTCTAACAAGCAGATTGTATACTATTCCATTTGGATTTCCAAATTCTCCTAACTTTTATACTGAATGTCCTAGAAGGATTTCATATCCTCTTAGTTTCCATATGATATATCTTATAATTATTAGTAAATTCATATAATTCTGTTAGAATGTCTCTTAGTTCTATATGGTTTGTATGTCCAGATATAGAGAATGGGTCCGTATGAACTGATCGATCTGTTGAGACACCTTTCGGTCGATGGCAGATTATGCGATCGATCGGTCAGTAGCTGAAAATACTAAAACAATATAAATCGTGAGAAAATTCAATGATAAAAGCCGTTAGGAAGTCAGGAAATGCATAAGAGGATCACAATTTAAATTATGCAGGGTAGTAACTATGTAAATCCTAGTCTAGGCTATATAGTTGAAATCACTAATAACTGACTATCCTTATGGTCAGGCTTAGCCAGTCTAGTTCAATTGGTATCCGAGTTAACTCTAACATATATCTTTTCAAAAAGAGAACCTGTGGACTGATCAACCAATCAATCTAGGCATTACGTTCAAGAAATCAAATCCTACTAAACTATAAATAGTAAAGCTTTCACTATCAAGTTCTAGATCTCTTACTCTAAGTGGTGTATTAGTAGCAGATTTATCCTAAGATTTGTATTGATTAAGATTTGATATGAAAGTAAGCCTATAAACTACTCATTACGTAATCCTATTGCCTATCTATCAAACCATGATTCCTCCTAGCAAAACCCTATTTCTAACTAAAAGACTACTCAAACATGGTTAAAGTAGACATGATGACAATGAAAATTGCTTGTATTAAAAGAGGGTTCAGAATAGCTTCTCTAGAATGCCGAGATTACAAACTTTGTCTTTGAAGCAATGATCAAAGTAATAAAAGTAAAGAAACTGGTAAATTATTAGCTTGGATGCCTGAAAGCTTTAGAGAGTTTTTCTTATGTTTCTCTCGGACTTCAGTCTTCTGTATATATAGTGGAGAGGGTCGAGATGTTGGCCGAGATAAATCAGGAAGAATATTTGGATGAGAATCCAAATATTTGTGTTTATCTCCTTCTGATCGATCGGTCGTAGCTATCTTCACCGATCGACTGATATCTTTAAACACGTTTATGAAGATTCAACATCTTCTGAGTTTATCTCCAACGTAATCAAATATCTCTCCAAATGCAATGGTGTATATCTGAATTTGGTCTCGAACCTTCTCTGACATAATAGGCTTTGATCGGTGGTCCGTGGGCCTCTGGTCCGGTCGACTGGGCCTTCATGTCTTGTGGGTTTCTGCATACTCCTTCAGTAATTTGGGCTTAACTTCTTACTCCTGAGGGCTAATGACTTGATTCTAAGCTCATGTGAAAGCTAACTCACGTGGCTTGACTGTCCTAACTCCTCACTTCATTCCAAAATAAACATCTTCTTTATTCGGGCCTGGACTTGTTGGACTTGGTAGAAAATGCCCATTTTGTGACCTTAAATGCATTGTTTCCACAAAAACACTTTGCAAACAGAAAAATATGAAATCCAGTAGTTTATGTTTCAAATCAAAGAGTTTCTTTATTAAAAACACTGGAAAATCATATCGAAAAGCGGTAAAATATCATCACTCGTCCTTGAACAAACAACACGCTAAGAAGGGAAATAAGTTTGAAAAGTTAGGAACTGCTTACTTGTACTACAACTTAGAGGTGCAGCTTCGGGATGGTCATCTCGACAATTCTGCCAAAAGTTCTCATCTCATAATCCCACCACAACTCTCCCAACTGGTCCAACAGGAATCTCAACCTGCAAATACCCTAAAGGTACCGAAATTCTGACTCTCTACATTCATTTATTTTGCGTGAGCTTTCTTACTAGAAAATATTTAGAGGTGAGGCTAGTGTGTTTAAGGTTTACCGTAATCAACAGAAATGCGATATGTTTGCAAAAAAGCAAGAGAGATCGGACCGCTTGATGGCACAATTTTCCAATCATTCTCTCCTTAGCTCGGCTTCTTCCTCCCCCAGACTTAGATTCTTCAAAGGAATCTAAAGTCTTCTTGAACATCCTCGGACTCCATTAAATGTTTTCCACCTTTCTCATCTTTGATCCCTGATTTCCCTGGGCTTTTTGCTACATAAGTATGGATCATAAAGCTTCTCTTTTTTTTTTTTTCTTTTTTTTTTTGACAATTAAGCTTTGACCATATAGAGCAAAACATGAATTTTACCTTGATTTTGATGAAATGTTACCAGGGAAATCAGCCTTGAAACCTTCTCTTTGAATCTCCATGCATGTATTAAGATTGTAGCATGCTTTTTCGCCAGTCTTCACGAGTGATTGGAAAACTGCGTTGGTCTCATCTCTTTGGCCATTTTACACATACTGCATATAAGACAAGAAAGAAAAAGAGACTGCATATGGTTTGAAAAGAGGTTAGGTTTATGGGTGTGTGATAGGGGTGATATTTTACCACTTTTTACCATATATTTCCATTACTTTTTATGACAAAACTAAAGGATTTGAAGATAACAGTGATGGTTTTCATTATTTTATGTTTTCAAAGTGTTTTTGTGGAAATAAGGCTTTTTAGGTAATAAATGGGCATTATTCTCCAACTTCAGTAATTCAGCACCAGATGTTCGGGGCCAGATGAATCATTTGTGCATTTTGGATTGAAGTGAGAATTGAAGACAATCAAGCAACGTGACTCAGCTGTCACATGGGATTGGAATCAAGTCATTCGTCCCGACGATCAAGATGTTATTCCCTTAATACTGAAGACTGGTGAAGAGGATCAGTTCCACGTTTCAGAAGTTTGGCCTTATATGAAGACCTTTCCCATCATAGATTGCTCTAAGAATTTGACACGAGCTATATGAAGTAGTCAGCTTTCCAATTCAAGTGGAATGAAGCAATTCCAACTGTTAGATCTTGAGTTATTCTGATTATATGAAAGACAGATTGTGCAGTCTCGATGTGAAGCAGTCGAAGAACGCGAAGGAACAACGATCGATCGATCGATTGCCTTATTGGATCGATCGATCAAGGCCCAAAATGTTTTCTGAAGCCCAAGAATAGCCCATGAGACCAATAGATCGAATGCCGTTGGAATCGATCGATTCAGAACGGATTTACTCGAGAAGCTTCGAAACGCGTCAGAGAATATTCAGTTGGATACATTCGATCGAATATACCTTTGGTCGATTGATCGAAAGAGATAAGATTAAATATTTTGATTCTCTTCAGATGATTCGATTCTATCATTTCACTGAAGTCCTCAGACGTCCTCCACCCTCTATATAAAGAGACCTCTCGTCTCTGAAAAGAGGTGTGCCTCTCCACCCCACCTAGGTTCTAGGAGAGAGCATTTTACCTTCAAAAATCTCAAATATATTTATTGATTTTGTTTCTATAGTTGCTTGGGGAGATAATTCTTTGTATTTGAATCCATGTTTCTATATTACATGGTCGTTTTATTTCTTTTCATGGTTTGCTTTTCTCTGAGAGAGTAAATCGATAGTTGGGTATAAGATTTTTCAATAGGTTTTAATGGCTTGACATATAGAATAGGATTTATGCTTACCACATGATTTCTTAGGTTGACACCTTAGTGATCTCTTATATATTGATCTCTTCATTTTGACAATATGATGAGATTGATAAAACTAGTATTAAATGATGAGTAAATCAACTTTTGCGGCTTGCTTTTCTGGTTCACCTTTGTGACAATTATGTAGATTAGGATGTTAGACTTGTTTAATCATTACTATAAAAATAGGAAGATTAATTTACGACTGGCTTGATTACTTAATCAGATTTATCTGCGTGAAATCCTGAATAGTTTAATCCATAAAGCCTAGAGAATTCTCTGAAACCCAGCACTTGCCTATTTATTTATTTTATTTTTTCGTTTTAATTAATTCGATCGATCGACAAACTCATTCAATCGATTGAGACACCAAAACCCATATTTGTTGCTTAGCTCAAGTTAAATAGAGTGTGTTACTGTGTACACTTTGCTCCATGTGGATTCGATCCTAAGTACTACTGCGAGACCATGTGCGCTTGCAGGAATATTTTGGGTGAGAACTAAATCCCCATCAAGTTTTCTGGCACCGTTGCCGGGGAGCAATAGATGTACCACTAGCATTAAGACAAGATTTCAGCCTAAGCTTTTATTTCTATTATTTTCAGTTCATTTAGTTTCGGTCTTTCTTGTTTTTCAGGAAATTCATTAAAAACAAAATTTGTTGATTTTTATGGGGACTTTAAGAAGGGTTTATCTAGTCCACAAACCCACTTATCACAAGAAGCAGTTCTGTTGAGCCAAATCTTGGAGTTTCAAGAGAAGGCTAAAGACAAGCTTTTTAATGATACCGAGAAATTACGTACTGATTTCTCTAACAAGATGGAGAGTCTCCATGCTGATCTTCTGATACACAAAGTTTTACCCTGGTATTTCTGACTGCAAGTGTACAGA
>OVAP01002809.1:0-18326 GCA_900406295.1 Aurinia saxatilis
TATATATATATATATATATATATATATATCTTGATAAACTTTGGGATATAAAAACTTATTAGTTTCCTAGTCACTCGGAAGGTGCAACGATTAAATCAAACACACATGGTTAGCTTAAAGAAGCTAGTTCGATGAACAATGTTAAATCAAATTAGCTTGCACTTATTAGATGATACATATTTAACCGTTGGTTGATTCAAAATTACACAGTGGTCAAATATTGATGTCTCGGGGAAAAAATAGGAAACAACAATTTAAACATGGAGCCACTATCGTTGGTCCGTTTGATAAGAAGTCTCTTGAAATTTTTCGATCCAAAGACTTTTTATAATCCCCATGAATAATTCTTAGGGTGTGATTGTATTTGTTTGACTAACACGTTTTTTTTCTTTTAATTCAGTTAGTGTTTGCCCAATCTCCTAGTAATCCACATATTCAACGTTACTTTTCTTACTTTGATTTTCGTCGGTATAATTCGATACTAATATGCATTTTCCCTTTTTCTTTTTACTTTTTAAAGAGTTAAATTTGATATACAAACCATCGGATAAATTAGATCAAGTGATTTAAGTAGGAATTGTATTCTATGTGTCCCAAATTCGATTTTCGGTAGAAAGAATGTTTTATGCCTTCTAGAAAGATATTAATAATGACTGATTTCAGGTCTTGGGAGGGATTAGGGTCTAAAGTCTAAATCCATCATTTTTTACCAAAAAAAATAAAAAAAAATTGACATACAATCAACATTTTTCTTAAACAATTGAAAAAGTTTGGACCAAAATCTATATATTAATTTTATAAGATTGGATCACAACATTTAGAGTTTTCATTTAATGTCGTGATTTTTAGATTACAAACCAATAGTTAATGAAATTTACTACCAAAAAACAACCGTGTTTAATTTCCAAATACCACGTAAAATACTATATAGTTTCGGGTACTTATAAATTATGCATGTAACAAGAGATAATTTTGTAAGAAAGTTAAAGATAATATGTCCAAAAAAATGAAGATTTGTACGTCTGTTTCGTTTCTTGTAGAAGGAAAACCAAATGGAAACTCTTAAGAACAAAATAATTATTCATTTAGAATGATGATTAGCTTAAATTTTGTTTCGATTACATGTTAATAACATTGAAAAAAAAAAGAATAACAATATGGTAGTGAACACACAACATTAATACTTTGCATAACATATTTGTAAACTTAAGTGCTAGCTAGTGATGTTCGCCAGGACGACCTCTACTACGTTGTGGAGTATCTATTTTCTTTGGTTTGGCTTTCATGCGTCTCGTTGATTGAACGACGCCGCTTTTAACACCCCTACTCGTCACAACGACGTCCTCTCTGTTCGCAACATCTTCTTCTTCTTCATCCTAATTATTGCAAACATGTGGTTAACTAGAATCATTTGGTAATAATACTCTAAACATATTTAAAATAGCTTTTAAAAACAAAAGATAAAATTTATCTGAAATAATAACATTCATGAGTTGGATCTTTGTTTTCATACACTTTCATCCAAGCTACATTAGTTATATCTTTTTTTTTTTGCTAAAATTTTTTAGTGTTCTACTTGTGATTTACTCCATAATATATACAAAAAGTTTACTGGATTTTTTAAGCTTACCGGCTGGTTTAAAGGGATAGTTTCTGTAGAAGAATCTTGATGAAAAAGACCAAGACACTTGAGGATAGCTTTGAGAGTTTGGTTGAAGAACTGAAATGGAATCCATAGATAATAAGTTTGTTCTTCGCTTGATCTATCTAGTTTCTCCATTTGAGATCTGAATCCAAAAATATTGTTTCTTGATGGGTTTGGTGAGAGGAGTGAAGCTATTCTTTAAATGTGTGTGTGATTGAGCTGAGATGTTAGAGATACAACTTTGCTTTTATATAGTGATCAGTTCATTAACTCGGTATTTGGTGTGACTCTCTAATACTATAGTAAATACATTTTTCTTGATTCACTTTATTGAAATTTGAGTGATTAGTCCCTTTATGGGTTTTTAATTATTTTAGTTGACAAAAAATATTATTATTAACGAAATTAAGCATGTGGGTTTAGTCTTAATTGGGTGGATTGATGACTCTACAGTCTACTAAATAATTTTATGTTTTGGAATAAATAAACGTTACAAAACAAACACGAAAGTAATCAGTTCACTCTACGGAGAACGAGTATGTGTTGAAGTTGGACCATGGTTTGGATTTTTTATGTTTAAACGAGTCGGGGACAAAACAAAAAAACTACTTAAGAAATGATGGAAAACCACGAGGAGAATGTAGAAATCAGCTATATATATTTAAAGCTGGTGAGTTTGCTAATTGTGTGGTTGTCACTAGTGAGTTGTTGGGGGGTTAAGAAATTATATAAATCAGTCGTTTACTCGTGGAGACCGGCGAAGAAGAGTTGTCATGTGATGATTCATTTCAAATGAATAAATTTGTCATCTAATAATTTAGGGATATATTAGATCATGAGTTTTAAATAGTTTGATGTTTAATGAGGTTTTGAAGAGTTTTGATCATTTTAAAGAATTTTAATGAAATCACTTTAAAATTACACCTAAAACCATGTGATTTGAATATTTTTATTTTTAACTAAAAACTCATCCAAAATGCTATAAAATTATTTAAAACCAAATGATTAAAATATTTTCAATAACACCAAATTTGATGATATTTGTTAAAATATCTAGTCCAATAACACTAATTTTTAACAAGTTTAATTTTTAAAATACATGTTCTAATAACACTGAATTTGTCAAATTAAATCAAATCACTCTAAATACATGTTCCAATACACCTTTTATCATCCGTTCAAAATACTATAACATTCCATAGAACATTAATAAATGCAATTAGAGTATAGTTTGATATTTACTCAAAGTATAGCTGTAAATTTTTATACTCAAAGTGTCGTTAATATCTTTATTAAAAAGGAAAAAAAAAACACAATAATTGGGAATTTCGTTGGTGTCTATCTTTTTGTGTAATTTCAGAATTAGAATATCACAGTGATACTTTATGAATAACAACATGATGTCCAATAGATTGATATGCAAACAACAACGGTAGTAAAACAACACTAATGATTGCATATATATTCATATTTTCATAACTGGAATCACGGTGGTTCTAGAGTTATGTCCGCCCGGACGACCTCTACTACGTTGTGGTGCATCTATTTTCTTTGGTTTGGCCTTTGTCTGTCTAGTCCTTACGCCATTTTTAACACCCCTACTCGTCACAACCATGTCTTCTTCATCGTTTTCCTCCTCCTGATATTGCAAACATGTGTGTTGGAATCAATTCATAATCTCTATTTGCTAAAACAATATTTATATATATATAGCTTTTTAAAACCAAAATCAAGCTTTTATTACTTCTTCCATAACCAAAACCCATTCTCATGATAAAGAAAGCTTACCGGCTGGTTTAAAGTCTCTGTCTTCGGAGAATCTTGATGAACAAGACCAAGAAACTTGAAGATAGCTTTTAGGATTTTGTTGAGGAACTGAAATGGAGCCCAGAGATAAGTTCCTTCTTGGCTTGACATATCTAGTTTCTTCATACACGATCTCAAATCAGACATTTTTCTTAATCGTATTAAAGTTTTGGTGAGAGGAGTGGAGTGATTGAGCTGAGATATTAGAGATAACTCTGTTTTTCTTTATAGTGGGTTCATCAACTCGGTATTTTTTTTAATGTAGTAATAGTAATTATGTACCTTAAATCATGACTCGAATGTGAATGATTAGTCCCTTTATGAGTTTTTTATTGACAAGAAAATATTATTAGCGAAACTAAGCATGTGGGTGGATTGATGACTCAACACTCAACAGTCCACTAATAATCTTTTAATGTTTTGGAATTAACCTTCCAAACAAAGACGAAAGTAAACAGTTCATACTCCGGAGGACGATTCATAGACTATAGTTTGGAGTTTTAATGTTTAATACCTACTTCTAACACTAGATTAATCTAGTATTATTTTGCTATATCGAAAGCCACGAGAAGAATAAATAAAAGCTGGTGTGTTTGTTGTGGTTGTCATTAGCGAGTCGCGTTTAGTTTACTCGTTAAGACCGGAGAAGAAGTTGTGCTAAGTGACAAGTGATGATTGGTCAGTCATATATAACTAACTTAATTATTATCTGCTTAAAATATGATTACATTTGATTAATCTCTTCCAAACTACCAAAAATTTGGAGTACAAAATGGGGTTTTAAAGCATTTTTGTTTGGTTTTGTAACCTCTTCCTCCAGCATTTCAATTTTTCGAGTAACTTTCTTTAATCAAGTAACTCAGTTTTTTTCCATATTAATAGATTTTATATATATTTAAAATAATAAAATACATAATCATTTACAAGAAAATAAATTTCAATCATTTTAAACCAATAATAACTCATTATTTTTGTAAGAAAATCAAATAATTGATATACAAATCTTAAAAAGTCTATTTTTATAAAACACTTAAAAAAAAAAAATTCTTTTGGGAAGGGAAAAGGTATTTATTTTATTTATCTAAAACACCAGACAAGTTAATAAATCAGATGATTTAAAAAAAAAAAAAAAAAACACCAGACAAGAAGGTACACCAATCATATCAACACATATGGTGCTATAATCACTAGGTCGAAGAAAGTTTGAAGAATATGTCAAATCATAGTCAGTTTAGCTTTTGCAAGTTGATTAGGTTAATGATTGTTTATATTATACCTCTTTTACCAGTCAGTCGTTCTGGTCCGAGACTAGTTCTGCCCAGGCACACTCGTTTTGTAAAACAAAAGGAGACCATGTGGTCAAATATTGCAGTCTCGTTAGATAAGCCTCTTGGATTTTTCGAAATGGGCTACTTTTTTCGATACCAAGACTTTTTTTTAATCCCCATCAGAACTTTTTTGGGTTGAGTTTTTTTGTTTGACCAACACGTCTCTTTTATAATATTTTATATTTTATTCAGGTAGTGTGATTGTCATTGTCCAATTTTCCTTCAATAATTCACACATACTTTTAGTCCTCGATCACATCACATGCAAGTGATTAACAATCATCGACACAATTTGCTGGTGCAGTTCGAAATGCTGATCGATTTGGTTACATTTGTAGATATGCTCTGTTTTGGGGACAAGCTCATGTAAAAAAGTTAAATATTCATATGTACTGCCGAAATATAACCGCGTTTGGTATAATTTAACCACGACGCACAAAAAGAAACCAATTTGCTGAGTTAACAACCATTTATATGTCTAATTACAAGTTTCCACTTAAATAAACCATAATCACTGTTCTCTCTTCCTACTCAATGACTACACATCAACACATATCAAAAACGTGTTAATATGTTTTCTTCTTATATTCACATTTTAATTTTCAAATCATCTCTGTTTCTTAGATTCTGGTCTCAGAGAATCATCGGTTTCTTCTGTACTCCGGTCAAGCCCAAAACACTTAAGAAATGCAGTTCCAGCAAGCTGAAACCAATTACAAGGATGGTGAAAACTAGGACTCAGATCTTTATCCGAAGAAGAACTTTCTTCTTCCTCTGTTCTTGTGACTCTCCCTGTTGTAGCTGGTGCTATCTCTCCTTTGATGGCTTGAGAACCTCCCATCTGCGATAACAAAAATCGCTGAATTAGTTAACAAGCGGTTACACATATTCTCAATACATTCAACACAACAAATGCGTGTCACAAATACATCCAAGAACTGGTCTGTGATCAAGTATATGTAATGTATATCATCAATTTTAAACTACACTACTTGGATAAACCAGACTAACCAGAGAAGGTTCTAACTCGTATCTGGATCCATAGCATGTCGGATATAGGCTCTCGTTTACAGCTCATATATTATGGTCACAGTTTCTAAAAACAACACGGCAAATCGAATACTCAAAACGAAAACCAAATTCCTTTCCTATGGAAACTGGTATAGCATGTGTTACTACTACATGTAAACCAGCCAGAGAGAGAGTAAGATAATTGTTACTTAAAAAGACAAAATTAGAGACTAAATGTTGCTTAAAAGTCAAAACTAAACATTTATTTGAAACCCAAGCAAACAAAAGCTTAAAGCAAAAGGAAGCAACAAAACAACATCATTGGTTCGTCACCCAGAAGCCACTGGCAACAAAAATGGAAAGTGACAATTTAAGAACTTCCAAACATGGCTTGAGAGATCGGATCTTAACCAAATGAGTCAGAGAGATTGAATAACATAATATTCAACCCACAAAAAACGTGCTTCCTTATACAATTTCGAACCGAAATAATAATTAATCAAACTCATTAACCGCAGCTAAATCTGATTATCCAGAACGCATAAGCCATAATTAGGAATAAAATCATATCCTAAGTTTAGAATTTAGATTACTCTAAACTAAATGCTAATTTCAGAAGACTGTAAAACCGAAAAGCCAATCCGATTTCGAGTACAGCTTTTAGGCTAAATCCTAAACACATCACATTCAAAACGCGGCTAAAATCCTAAATCTCCAGCTAATTTCAGCTACAAACTTTCTTCCTTAATTCTTAATTACAATCCTAACCCCTCAAGTTTCACAAACTCGTAGCAAAATCTTCATTAATATCCAGAAACCACAACGAAGAATCTAATCACAGCGCTGAAATTCAACATAGGTTACAAAATTAGCAAGTCAAAATTCAATTGACAAAAAAAAAAAAGAGCAAAGTCAACGATAACGAGATTACGACTAGCTTCATGATTCGTCGAACAAAATTAGTTGAAAAAACTACCTGATTAGACTGTATAAGACTCGAATTGAAAGAAAACCCCAAACCACGGTGGCTAATCGGAATCGGATCTCCAGAAAGAAACCGTCCAGAGGAAGAAGGAAGAGAATCAGACGAAGATAACAAATTAGTATCATCGCCGCCGATATCTGAATAAACGATTCCGAAGAGACAGAGTAGGAGTAAGAGAAGGAAGAAGACGAACATTTGGATCCATATAAGCCATGGGATACTATAATGATCCACCATTAGAAGGAAAAAAACTATTTTCTCGAGAAAATTAAAATTTGAGAGAAGAGAAATTTTTTCAGATGAAGAAGAAGAAGAAGAAGGTTGGGTGAGAGAGAGGGAATGATAAAGAGACGGAGCTGTGATTTGAAGGTCACCGCGAGAAAATAACGGCATTTTTTTTTTTGGTAGTCAACGTGTAAAACGTGTATTGGTTAATATTATTTAAACACGAGATTTGGGTAAATCTTTTTTTTTTTATAGTGTGTGATATGATTTTTGAATTGGTTCAAAATTGTTACTGGTTTATTGCATTAAATTAGCTTATGAGAGACTTATCTACTTAGAAAAGAGTTATTATGATTAGGTGACTTGGCTTGTATTTTTGCACATATGCATGGAGATAAGTTGTAGTCGATTATTTTAAATATGGATTCAAAGACAAACATAAAATTTAACTCTAGATTATTGTAAACTTATCTTAGTAGTGAATAATTATTATTAGATAGTTTATTTACAGTATTTTAAGGAGGGATAGATTTTTTAAGTTTTGTTATGTGTTTTTAGTAACAAATTAGCTAGAAATTTTCTATTATGGACCACAAAAGTTTAAAATCTGAATATAATATTATATATATATACACACACATATATATATATATATATATATATATATATATATATCATTTTATTGTTTGTAACCAACTAAAAGTTTAGTATTCAAACAAAAAAAACGAGAATATACTCCAAATGTAGTTATGAAATATGATTATTTCTATTTATCATATATTCATTACATTTACGTGTGACAAAGATGTCCAAATTTTTATGTGTGTTTCACATATATATATCTATATTTATATATAAAATTACTATCATTTTGAGACAACAAGGTTTGTGACTCTCTCCAAAAATCCATAATAGACTGAAACTATGGTAAATGTAAAGAGACGAATTTAATTAGAGTTTGTCTATATTATGTCATTATGTTTTAATATTATTAGAGAGGCCAAATTCTTTTTACTGCTTATATATTGAAACATAGAGAGTATATTATAACCTTATTGATATACATATTAATTAATAAATAAATTAAAGACAAACATATGAAAAATAAAATAAAATTTAAGATAAACATAAAACACCATAAAACATTCTATTAAGATATATATACATGCATATATCATATAAAAAAATTTATGTTGCTACATGTGTATCCAACCTTGGAAATATATCCACATAGTTCAATAAGCATCATCATCATCAAATCATATATTAATCTTGTATAATTAATAACGTGATATAGAAGAAAATACATTAACATATTATGTACATCTTGCGATAACCACGTATTTGTTACGCGTATCTAATATATATATAAAGCAAAAACCTTCTTCTGATTTTTCTCTCTACACACACTAATCTTAAGAGAGACAATCCAAACGAAGAAGGCACAATGATGTACAAAGTGGCAAGAGCATCGGAGTATCTGGCTATAACCGGTGGTGGAATCAAAGACATCAAGCTGGCTAAGAAATCATGGGTGTTTCCATGGCAATCATGCATGGTCTTCGACGTTTCTCCTGTTAACTACACCTTCGAGGTTCAAGCCATGAGTTCCGAGAAGCTTCCGTTTGTGATTCCGGCGGTTTTCACCATCGGTCCACGCGTTGATGATCCTCACGCTCTGTTATTGTACGCCATGCTCATGTCTCAACACGATAAGCACTCGAATCATGTTAATGAGCTTGTTCAAGGTGTTATCGAAGGAGAGACTCGTGTTCTCGTTGCTTCTATGACCATGGAAGAGGTCTTCAAAGGTAAAATCACAAACCCTAGATTTTCAATTTTTAATTTCCCCCAAATTTTGTAGATCTGATTTTTTAGGTTTTGTGGAATTTTTTTTTAGGAACTAAGGAGTTTAAGAAGGAGGTGTTTGATAAAGTTCAGCTAGAGTTAAACCAATTTGGACTTGTGATATACAATGCTAATGTGAAGCAGCTTGTTGATGTACCTGGACATGAGTACTTTTCTTATTTGGGTCAGAAGACTCAAATGGAAGCAGCTAATCAAGCTAAGATTGATGTAGCTGAGGCTAAGATGAAAGGAGAGGTTGGTGCTAAAGAAAGGACTGGACTTACTATCCAGAACGCTGCTAAGATTGATGCAGAGTCGAAGATTATATCGACTCAGAGGCTTGGAGAAGGAACTAAGGAGGAGATTAAGGTTAAGACTGAGGTTAGAGTGTTTCAGAATGAGAAGGAAGCTCTTGTTGCTCAGGCTGATGCTGCATTGGCTATTCAGAAAGCTGCTCTGACTCAGAACTCTCGTGTTGCTGAAGTTGAAGCTGCTAAAGCTATTGCTTTGAGAGAAGCTGAGCTTCAGACTCAAGTTGAAAAGATGAATGCTTTGACTAGGACTGAGATGCTTAAGGCTGAGTTTTTGAGTAAAGCTAGTGTTGAGTATGAAACCAGGGTAATACATTGTTTAAACTTTGGATTGTGTGTCTCTTTTGGTTCGTGATTTATGACATTGTTTGTGTTTGTACTTAGGTGCAAGAAGCGAACTGGGAGTTGTACAACAAGCAAAAGCAAGCAGAAGCTGTTCTTTACGAGAAGCAGAAGCAAGCAGAGGCGACCAAAGCTGCGGCTGATGCTGCCTTCTATGCTAAGCAGAAAGATGCAGAGGGACTTGTTGCTATGGCCAATGCTCAAGGAACTTATATCAAGACTCTCTTAGGGGCTGTCGACAACAATTACTCAGCCATGAGAGACTTCATGATGATCAACAATCATATTTACCAAGATATCGCCAAGACCAATGCACTTGCAATCAGAGACTTGCAGCCTAAGATCAGTGTGTGGAACCATGGTGGTGATCAAGGGATGAATGGTGGTGGTGGTGGTAATGGTAACACTTTGAAAGATATTGCTGGACTTTACAAGATGTTGCCACCTGTTCTCGATACGGTTTATGAGCAAACCGGGATGCAGCCACCGGCTTGGATTGGTACAATTCGTGGTGGTGAACCTCAACCACTTCAGACTCAACAACGCCGAGGTTGAGATTTCAAGAATGGGTTTTTTTTTTAATTTCTTTTTAGCATTTGTTTTTTTTTTCATTCTATAGGCTTGTACAAAATAGGATCTGACAAGTGACCACGAGTCTGTGACCTTATTTTAGTATGACTTCATGAAAAATTTGGCTTTTTTATCAAGAAGTGTTATTTAATTATTTTTTCATCATTGCGTGCTGAACTTACCTTTCTTCTCTCTATGATACTGACCATACTTTAAATCTTCCAAAAATTTCTTTTAGTAGTTAAAATTGTCTCCATCAAATTAATAGCTGAAAACCTACAACCACTTTATAATTATAGCTACTTTATTCGAAGGACCACTCCCAATTATTTCCTAATATCTTCAAGAGTGGTCCTAATTTCTCTGTAACCTGCAAATTACTCTTTTAAGCAAATATTATCAACTGCTAAAACTTGAGACAAGTGGGTGAATTTTTTTTTCTACAATAAATACACTGATGAATCATTATTGAAAACTAATAATTATACATTCCATTTTATAATTCCTCTAATGTGATTAACTTGGGTTTACGTATCGGATCCGATCTCGTCGGCCTAATATAAGGGGCCTTTCACTAAAAGGCCCAAAATACGGCCTTAAAAATGGCGCCATTCAAGTGAGAGACACGTGATATCTCACATTTCACACTCTCCCAACTGCGAAAAAGAAGAAAAATATCTTCACTCATCTGGTGTGAGAGAGAGAGATCACTCACTATCCCATGACGATCCTTAACTCGTCTCCTTCACTGAGTTCACTCAAACTCTTCCGATTATCATCATCATCATCGCGTGAGTCTCTGATCGACGACGCACCTTTCTTCGGGAACAGGTCAAAGCAGCCGTCGTCGTCGCCGTCGCCACAGTCTCTCCAATTCCGGTTTCGAATGGAGGCAGTTTCGAGTATCACGAGTTCTCTTTCATGTATTAGCGTCGGTGAGGATTTTCCACTGGATTACGAGCAGTGGATTCCGGTTCCGGAATTGGATACTCGGAGAAGAGCCGGCGTTTTGCTTCACCCGACGTCGTTTCGTGGTCCTCATGGCATTGGTGATCTCGGAGAAGAAGCGTTTCGATTCATCGATTGGCTTCATTCTACTGGTTGCTCCGTTTGGCAGGTGAGGTTTCTATGAATTGGAATCGAATTTTGCTCGCCGATTGTGTAGATAGATAATTTTCGCCATTGTTTAAGGTCTGATTAGCAGCAATATCGTAGTGAATTTGTGTATTATGTGTAGGTTCTTCCTTTGGTTCCTCCAGATGAAGGAGGATCTCCTTATGCAGGACAGGTTCGTCTTCTTTCACTTTGTATACTACTTTTTTTTTGTAATCTGAGTTGTTTCTAAGTACTTGTGATAGCTACTTCTAGGATGCGAATTGTGGGAACACGTTGTTGATTTCTCTCGATGAGCTTGTTAAGGATGGATTGTTGATGAAAGATGAACTCCCACAACCAATGTACGAGAATCTTCGATATGATTTCTCTAAGTGATATCGATTTTTCTTTTTGGTTTATGGTCTCAAGTCGGATATCTTATATTATGCAGTGAAGCTGACTGTGTGAACTATCATAATGCCAACGAGTTAAAGAGTCCTTTGATAACTAAGGTAAACAATCTGGTTTCAAGTCATCTCACTTATAGCAGTGGTTGAAATGAACAAGGTTTTGGTTATCTTTTTATACGGAGAGAAAGATACTACTTGAATGAGAAGAAGAATTGGTAGTCTAGTTCACGCAAATTCAACAAATTATTATCGTTTTCAAGTTAATTTTTTCGACTTAGCTGCCTAGTACTAGGTCTCTATCTTTCTCTCCCTTTCTCTAATTTAGTGTTTTGGGTGATATATATAGATATATATACACACATATATATTTATTCATTTTCAATTGCCATTGATCCATTGGCTTTAGAATTAAGTTTGATTACTTGGGATTTTCTTAGGCAGCAAAGAGACTTATTGATGGCAGTGGTGAACTGAAGAGCAATCTGCAAGATTTCTGTAAAGACCCTTCTATATCATGTGAGAAATTTACACTTCAAAAGTTTTGTTTGTTTACAATCTGTTGGCTTAATCTGATATGGCAAGTCTTTACTGAGCATGTCATGATTACTATGTATAGGTTGGCTTGAAGATGCTGCTTATTTTGCAGCTATAGACAATACTTTAAATGCGTACAGTTGGTTTGAGTGGCCTGAACCACTTAAAAACCGTCATCTTTCAGCCATGGAAGCTATATATGAAAGTCAAAAGGAATTTGTAAGATCTTGCTGGCTTTGGCTAATTTTTTTAATTTGATTTCATCATGAATTAATGTTCTGTGAAAGCCTTTGAAAGTAACCTCTTCTTCTCTGCTGCAGATAGACTTGTTCATTGCTAAGCAATTTTTGTTCCAAAGACAGTGGCAGAAAATTCGTGAGTATGCACGACAGAAAGGAGTCGATATAATGGGGGATATGCCCATTTATGTAGGATATCACAGTGCAGATGTTTGGGCAAATAAGAAACATTTTTTACTGGCAAGTAAAAGGTTTAAATATGAGCCAAACAATCTTATTGCATGTACCAGCAAGGTAATTTAGAATTTCATGGAGGTCATTTTTTTTGTTTTTATCTTTACGCAGAACAGGAAAGGCTTTCCCCTTCTAGTTAGCGGTGTTCCTCCTGATCTGTTCAGTGAAACTGGTCAGCTGTGGGGAAGGTCTTGATTCTCTTCTTCTTCTTTTTTATTCTACTCAATTTTGTACAGATTATTGATTTGATGCTTGGTTTGTTCTTTTCGCTTAGATAAGTATGTGGAAGGCTACTGGTTCTTTTTAGTTATCAATTATCTCTAGATAGATGATATTTTAATGCAGTGTTGTGCAGGCTTAAAATAGATTTTTGCGTTATGCAGAGCGTCATGTTAACCCTGCCTTCTCTTTTATTTTCTTCCTTGCCATAGCGTTGGTTGACCTTTTCATTTTATGAATTGTAGCCCTCTTTATGACTGGAAAGCGATGGAGAATGACCATTATTCTTGGTGGGTTAATCGAATAAGACGTGCACAGGACTTGTATGACGAATGCAGGATCGATCATTTCAGAGGATTTGCAGGGTTTTGGGCGGTCGCTTCTGGTGAGTTAATCTTCAGACCAGAAAAGTGTATCCGATCATATTTGTTAGGTACATATTGGGTTGGTAATTTCATAGGATTGATCAGCTATTAATATTCTGCAGAAGCTAAAGTTGCCACGGTTGGACGATGGAAGGTGCTTCTTCATTCTTTGATATATATATAATCATGAAAAAGACACCAAGAATTACAAAAGTTGTTGTAATGTAGGTAGGACCTGGAAAGTCTTTATTTGATGCCATTTCCACTGGCGTTGGGAAGATCAAAATCATAGCCGAAGATTTGGTAAGATCATTGGACTCAGTCAGCGTGGTTACATAAAACGCAAATTGATAAGTTATCAGACATGTGCATGATAGATATGAACTTGCAAGAATTGATGAATAATATAAAGAAAGCATGAAATTTGAGATGAACTCTGAATGTCAAACTGGTATATGTTCTTTATGTCCCGTGCTGCTCAACAGTACAAGTGTAGAATCAGATAATTACTTTCTGCTCAGCAAATTGCATATTGAAAATCTGGTATGTGACAGAGTGTTTGCTAACGGAGGCTACACTCTGTCGTAAAACAGGGAGTTATTACCAATGATGTAGTTGAGCTGAGGAAATCAATCGGAGCACCTGGAATGGCGGTCCTCCAGTTTGGTAAATTGCTTGGCCTCCTCATCTTCCGCACTGTTTCAGTTTGTCTCAGCTTACTTAATTCTGTCTAAATTCAGCTTTTGGAGGTGGCGCTGATAACCCACACTTACCTCACAATCATGAGGTGAACCAGGTTGTATACTCTGGAACTCATGACAACGACACTGTAAGTTCTGTTTTAGCTTAAGTATTTTTTCTGTAACCATAAAGAAAAATCTGAAGAAGTTTCCCTATCTGGTATAGATTCGAGGTTGGTGGGACAGTTTGGACCAAGAAGAAAAGTCTAAGGTCATTTCACTAATCTCATACAATAAAAGTATAAAACAAAAAGGTTCCTTCAGTTTATTATGAGATAATCACAATAGCTATCTCTTGGTTACAGGCAATGAAATACCTGTCAATAGCTGAAGAAGACGATATCTCATGGTCACTTATCCAAGCTGCATTCTCGTCAGTCGCTCAGACCGCAATCATACCGATGCAAGATATTCTCGGACTTGGAAGTTCTGCGAGAATGAACACACCAGCAACTGTGGTAAGTCATTTCTTTGATCTAGTAACGAAACAGTGATAAGTCTAGTTATTACTCTTTATCACAGTTCATCTGATTGTGATAAATTGTTTCTAACAATATGATTCTGGTTTTATAAATATGTGGAATACGCAAAGGTGGGGAATTGGGGATGGAGGATTCCGTGTTCGACGAGCTTCGATAGTCTGGAAACGGAATCCGTCAGACTCAAAGATCTTTTGTCATTGTATGGACGGCTTTAAGGAGATCTACGATTCACTTTCTTGACTTTCCCCATTCGTTCTTCAATCAAAAGCTATTCAAAACAACAGACCAAAATCAACATTGTTGTAAAATCCAAACTTATAGAAAAGTGCAATCTTGCAAGTTAAGTAGAAGGATCTGTAGTCTCTTCTCTTTTCATTTGTATTGTGGTGAAAAAATAAGAAAGGGAAGCCTATGTATGTTGTGTACGTTTATTATAATGTGTATAGATGTTATATGATTTCGCAAGGCAACTCTCACCGTTAATATTTTTTGTCGACAATACTTTGATTTTCATGTTCAGTGACAGATCTTTTCTCAGCTAAATACTTTAATCATATCCTTATTTTCTACGTTATTTGATTAATAAATGAGAATTTTGTTTATCAAAGAATTGGACTAGTTGTTTGATGGGTTGAGCCAGGCCCATGCAGTAGTGCAACGCATGGGCGACTCGTGAAAACCCAGATAGCAAGCTATCATAACGGGCTTTCACCCTTAAAAAATAGAGTTAATATCGTGCAGCCCGATGGACCGCATATCAGATATTAAACTGATAAGAACAGATACTACACTTGATCTTAGCCAAAAGGCCGAGAAAGGTATGAATTGGACGTTGGGCTCGGCCTCCTTTATATACTATGAAGCTCATGAACAAATCTCTCTTGTTAAGCGATGTGGGACAAAAAGAACTTACAAGCAACCGATTATACTCTTTATTACCAAACCGCCTATTGTCTAATACCACAAATACCCTTTTACTTGGTCTTTTCTTTTTGTTATCATCAATATACACTTCGTCTATGTTTTGCCAAAAGGAAACTTTGAGCTGGTGATATATTCATTGAAGCTGAGGAAGGTTTTATATGAAAAAAAATTTTAAAAAGATAAGAATGTTGACAGTGGGATTTGAACCCACGCCTCCTGAGAGACCAGAACCTTAATCTGGCGCCTTAGACCAACTCGGCCATATCAACATTGTTGTTAGGCTTCCTATTACAAACTATTTATATTATAGATGTACAAGACATCCTCTTTTCCAAGATTTTCTCTTTCCCAATTTGTATTTTTACCATTAATGAAATGCTTGGGACCGTGGAATGGTACTATAAACTCCGAAACCTTTACAAAAACTTAAATATATTAAGAACTTGAAGAGTATGATTGTATTTGGGCCCTTGTATTATATGTAACATATGTGTTTGATTGTTAAATGGCAACCACAATTAAACATAGCCAATATTTTATTGAATGCATTACATACCTACTCTACATTACACAATTTTGAAGATTACTAATGTCTTTAAAGAAACCACAAAACATAAATTAACTACCACTTTCTTCACATTTACCAAAACATAGTTAGACAATTGTAGAATACATTAAGCACGAGCTATTTAAACATCGATCAAAGCTTTCGTAGAAAACATAAGTGAAATGCTGTGTCTACCATTTATCTCATTTTTCTGGTCTTGAAATCATCATTATTATCATTTTCCATAAATAAGTAAAAAAGATCTTCAAGCTTTAACGCAGCAGTTGAAGCAGCTAAAGATTCTTCTCCTTGTCTGTTCCAAGTCATTTACACGTCAGAATTAGAATGTCTCATCCACAGAAAAATAAAGCTTATCACATGGTAATGGTAGGTCCAAAGATAAAGTATTATGCTTTACTTTGATTGAAAGAGAGAATCCATTATAACAACTATATCTAACAACATACTTCTTAGTATTATTCTCTAGCAATATAAAACTCAATCTTACATATAAACTCAAAATCTAAGTTTTGGAAGTTTGGTGTGGTATCAATATCATGTGTAGATATAAATAGCATTAAGCAACTAACTCAACCAAACATTGAAGGACCACCACATTTACTCAAGCTACAACTAGTACATATGATGGTTACAAAAGTTAAAGATCCCATAACCTAACCAATCCAACAAGGTTAGGTCCACACAGCTAGAATCCACAACACACAATCATCCAAGTCATATACAGCCACATCAAAGAATAAAAGTGAATCTTAAGATGAAAAGTTCAAAATGTAGAGAATTTAAAGTTTCGAACTTTAGTTAGTATGAGCATGACCACCTAACTAGAACAAACAATGTGTGACCCAAAATCCTTAACCATATAAAGCTTTTAAACAACCTAACCAAGTTCAAGCATTTACTCACCGGATTTTAGACAATCAATCATCTAGATCATAAGACTCATAACACACCCACATTAAGAGGAGATGAATCTTAAACTCATTCAAAACCAAAGAATCTAGAATTTTGACCTTTAGTGCATATATCAAGATGACAAACCAATTAGAACAAACAATGCGCAACCAAAAGATAGACACATTCGATAGACATAACCAAAGTTAGACCCCATAACCTATTCAATGGAACAAAACTAATCAATTACATATCAACCAAATCTTGACAAGAAGTAAAAGTAGTAATCTTACAGATGTAGAATGTGGATGGTGGTGAGAGAACTCATTGTGGTTGTCGCTGAGAACCGGTTTAAGCTTCTTAGGCTTAGAGTTTTTATCATCCGAAGTAGGTTGATTATGAAAAGGGTTAATGTCTTCTTCATTGCCAAGACTAGCTCGAGAAGGATCTCTCTTGTTCAACTTCCTCATCTCTCTGATCTTTGAGAAATCCATTGAATAATCAGGTATTACTCCTCCTTTCTGTTCCCAATCTCCAAACTGTGGTACTGATAACCATGGCAAGTTCTTGTTCTGCCAACAAAATCTTCCATTTCAATAACTTTCATTTTCAAGAAGCTCAAAAATACTAAATTCCAATACATAAACAAAAGGGATGTTTTCACTAAATCATCACATCGATCATGCAACACTTTTGAGTTTTCCTTATAGAACAAGAACACAAACAAACACAGAAAGAGGAAGTGATTACAGAACAAACCTCTTTACGATCTTCTTCCATATGATCAAATCTTGTGAATAGTAAGAGAATCCTCCTCCTTTTTCCTTTTTGTAAAGATGATGATCTTAGCAAGATAGTGAAATGATTTATATATAAGGCAACAAGGTAAGAAATGTAATCAAATTAAATACAAACAGCAAAGTAACAGCTCGATTGGTGGTAATGACTACACTGTCTGTACTCTGTATACATAACATATTTGATATAGATATTTTATTCCCACAAAGGGTAAGTTTTTGTTGATTAATTACTATAATGCCATCAACTACGATACGCACACGCTTTTGGATATTTATTTGCTAAATCAATTAATAATTATTAGTCTAATCTCGAGTATTAAATATTTGTCTATGATATAAGCATAAGTTTAGAGGTTGAGATTTAAAGGCCGGCGAGTAAATTATTATTTATTTCTGTAAGAGGTTAGCAAAACTAGTGACTAAATTACATATACTCCACTAAGAAAAATATTTCATTATCTATTGAAAGAAAAGAGAAGCCAGAATTTAAGTGTGTGTTTTGTTAAATAGAAAATCAAACCTCGACGACTTTAAATAATTTAGTGAATCTGTATCCACTTAATGTAAAATCAAATGGCGAGAGTTTCCCCGAGAGGTGGGCTTAGGAGTCTCTTATTCATCTAGTGTCTTTCATTAGGTTGAATAGAGAGCTTTTGACTGGGATTTTCTTCCCCTTTTGTGTTTTCCTCCGCCGTGTGTTCAGCCATCCTTACCACAGATCTAAAGCTTACCTATCATAAAACACCATCCTTTT